>MKEJ01027191.1:5404-24957 GCA_001753735.1 Embelia ribes
TTCCTTATGCTCATAATTTTGAGAATACGGTAGTGTTGTCTTTAAAATTATAATTTGTTTGTTTCAGCTGCTATTAATATCTTGTCAAAATGTTACTAGATTGCTTTGCTCTTTTGTTAACCAAAGAACCCTTGTTATAGGCATTGCAAACAATTTCTAATGCATATGAAGATGACTGTATGAAAGTTACTCACTTTTGGCCGTACAATTTAATAATTTCTTTCTTCAGCACACAATAATAAAATTATATTCAATCCAAGCAAATGGTGTACAAACTACTATCCAATCACGAAAAATGTCATCTTACAAATAGTTGGGTAACTTGCATAAAGAATATCTATGTCAAACTCACTTAGTAGCGGGGTAATTTCAGTAAGGAAACCATATTATATAAAGCTGAAGCTAGTGGAAGGTATTTACCGTATGCCACGTAATAGGCTTAAAGTGAAAACGGATATATAGTATCATATACACTCACATAATACTAAAACTTCTTTCATATTCCTTAACAAGATCATAAAAAACATCTAAGTTATATTACTGCAACGATATATACACGCACGTGACATTTTTCTAGTCTCTAAAAAGAGAATTCACCCTACCATATTTCCTCTATTTTCTATTCCCAAAATACCTCACATTTATCACTAAAATTACTTGCTATTGAACTTCATCATATTTTTTACAAAGAATATAATGGCCTTTTAAAGGTCTAAAGGAATTTATAATGGGAGTTAATAATATTATAAATTCGTATCTTTTCACTTTCTATTCCGTACAATTTTAATGGTGTCTCTTGAGATTCTGTTTTCTAACACCCGTAAAATAAATAGTAAAAAAATGCAAAAGGTCATAGTATTTTACATAAATAACCGTTCTCCAACAAAACTTTAAACAATAGAAAAGGTATAAAAAAAAAATGGCACGAGATAATAGATGGACACGGTGGAATGCGTGGTTTCAATTTTATAAGGTAAATTGGTTGTTTTTTATTCTCCATTTTTTATTGGTGATTTTTGAGGGCTTTATTTAAGTTTACATATCATATCTATTTGGATAGCCAGATCGAGTCAAATTCAATACTTCCACCCCAAATCGTGTATTTTGTATAAATCTTATTTCTTCTTTGGGATGTATTATTCATCAAAATGTAAAACTAAATAAAGAGAATCTTTTATGAGTTATGATATTTTATTTTTAATTTTTGGCAATTATTTTTTGTTTGTCTCTTGTTGTAGTCCTTGGAAAAATTGATAATTCTATCTCATTGGTTGCCCGGTTTTTTCTTCTATGAAAATAAATGTGACATTTCAGTTAAATTGTATGTTGCAAGTGCTTGTGTTTTTCTATATAGTTGTTAAATCATTCAATTGAATTATATTTGATATGTTGTGAGAAATTATAAATCCTATACTAAATTGATAATCTATTGAAGTCTATATGAATATATTTTCATTTAGTAATTTTTATATGAAAAATAAATATTATCCTCCTTTTAATTAGTTTCAAAATTATTTTGACTTGTTTGATATCTAATTAAGAAATCAATACAAATGTAAGAACACAGAGGAATTTTTTCTTATTAGCTTCTATCTTGCTAAAATTAAGAATCTCTCATTAGAAACATCTAAGATTGAAATCTCATATTCAGTTGGTTAAACAAATTGCCCTACTATTGAAACATATAATTAATTCTTCCTTGTTAATGTTTTATTTACAAATTTCAATTTGTCTAATTTTAGAGCTAATGATGTTGTTATTGTTACATTTTTTAATGATATCATTTTATATGAATATACTATTTAAAGTGGTCGGAAACTTTTTTTTTGTGATTTTTACGGCCTTTGCTTGTTTTCTACAGTAAATGAATATTTAATATATAACTCTTAATTCTGAGATCTATAGAAGCAAATATCATCTTTGCATTTATTTTAGAGAAAAAAAAAACTTTCCCCATCAATTTTATCCATAAATAGGATTTAATGAATTACAACATTGTATGCTATATAATATATTACCTAATAATAATAGATATCCACCTAACTTAGGACTGAAAATTTTGGTTACCGTAGTCACTGCATATAGATATTTGCCCAAATGGTAAAAGATGATCTGTAATTAAAATTAGGCAAATTTTGATGAAACCCTTATCAACCATGTATTTGTATTTTTGAAAAAGAAAATTAGTGCTTGGAAAAAAAATATATATATATCTAAAGCAAGTAGATCAAATAATGTAACACTTAAATGTAGAAATATGAGGTGAACATCTTAAAATTTAAGTTTAATATTCAGTTAATACTAATTTGCAAAACACAAAGTTTATTATAAAATAAGAGAGGGTGAAAAACAAGAATGATAAGTAATTTCTCACACAACTTGCATGGACAAAACGTGATTCGCTATGATAAATTATCTTGTTTACATTGTGACTGAATTATATATGATGAATAACTTAAAACTTTAAAATGTTACAACACTGTATTTTAGAGATTATCAAATAAAATTAATAATGAAATAATATCTGAAAAGTTAAAATAATAATGAAATACAATTTAAATTGTTATTTTATTATTTATATATATATATATCCCTTGCTTCGGCCTTTAATTGTCTTCTCTGTCGATTCAACCCATAATTTCTCTCTCTCTCAAAACGTACAGACACAAATTAGGCTTAGCGTACAAATACGCATACGTATACAATTAGGGTTTTGCGATTCGATCAATTCGATCTCGAATCGTGACAATGTTCGACCACGCTCAGCCACTGAACGTGTCCGACCACTACGCGGCGGCGGCGGCGGCGGCGGAGGACGCCAGCGGCGGAGGAGAGTCCGACAACAACCACCACACCACCTACGATGCCGAGGGAGATGCCGTGTACGGGGATGGAGGGCCGGAGGCGGCGGGGATGCCGCGGCCGGAGTGCTCGAATCAGCTCACGCTCTCGTTCCGCGGCCAGGTGTTCGTCTTCGATGATGTCACGACAGATAAGGTCCGGGCCTTGATCAGGGTTTCATTTTTTTTTTTGGTCTTATGATGAAAAAATATGTGTCTACTTTATCCATAATTAGGGCATTTTCTATGTAGTTCTGTAGAATGTGTTACGGTACTCGCACCCCACCCATGCTCCTAAATGAGTCCCTAACCTAAATTTTAGAGATTAAAATTAAGGGATCGCTCCCATCATTGTTTGAAATACGTGGGCTTTTTGGTTGCAATTTTTAAAAGCTGTATTGGAGTTGGCTGCATTGATTTTAGGGTAAATTTCACTTTACCCTCATCTACTATTTATTTAGGTTGGCCCCCTCACTTTTAAAAAATTGAAATGACAAGGTTACCCCTCTCCCTCCTCACACCGCTTCCCCTAATTTTTATATCCTCTCTCTCTGCAGCCTACAAACCCCAATCCCTCACCAGTCTTATTTTCTGTCCACTATATAATAAAAGAAAATAATGTACTTACAGAGTAATACCTTGAATTTAATTGGAAATAAAGTTACAAATCTATAATATATTTTATACCGAAGAAAGGGGAGAAGGGAGTGTGGGGGTTATTTGGTCATTAAATCAATTTTAATTAACAAAATAATAATGAAATGGTAGTTTGGACATTTTGTTTAAAATGAGGGAATGAACCAAAACACATGATAGAAGGGGGGTGAAGCAAAACAGAGTTGTAGATGAGGGGGTAAAATGAAATTTACCCTAGTTTTTAAGATGAGCAAAGATATTATGGCCTTATTAAGCTAAAAGTTTTGAATTGGACGGACAACTTTTTTCATAGATAGAAAAAAGTTGGTTTTTTTGCTTAAAAGTTGCATCCAAACAAACCCAATTTCGATCCCTTTTCTATGGGTGCTTGCTACTGTGTTCCCTTGAACTAGAGGACTACTGTTTATCACCAGTTCTATTTTAGAGTTTTGGGTGTCTAGGGTCTGACATTCTCCACATCTCAGCTAGAGATTTAACATTTTGCTAACCTGGTTGGAGTGCCCTCAGATGGTTTCTTCTAGGAATTGGCAACTTTTGACAATCAAAAGATGTGGTTTTTTTGTCGCCTTAATTGAATTGCTCATTTGAAGCGTCTAAATTTATTGGCAAAATCTTGATAGTTGATGTTGTATAGTGTCCTTAAGTTGGGTTTCTTTCATCATGAAATTACAGGCAAATAAGTGTATCTAAGTTGTATATCATTAGGGACAAAATGGTAGCTGGTTAGGTATTATAGTTTGGAAAAATGGTAGAGAACTTAAATATGAGGTTTTTATGTTGCCTTATTTTCAATTTGCTCTGTTGAATTTTGTAAATATTGTAGGATTTTGATATTTGAAGTAAATAAATCGTCCTTAAGCAGGGTTTCGTCTTATTGTCAAATTTGCAGGCAAATGTATGTAATTTATGTATTGTTAGGGTTTAGGGTTTTAAATTATGCTTTTGCAGAATCTGTTGTATGTTTATTCTTTTTTTTTTTTTTGTATGTGTGTGTGTGTGTGTTTATGTTAGCCTGGGGCATTTTCTAATATGGAAATATGGTAATAGGGCAAAAGGTGTAATTTTATAACTATGGAAGTATGTTATCCTGGGGCATGTTGCAATATTTTCCTTAACGTTTATGTGTAATTTTTATAACTACTGTAGCTTCGTTAATGAGAAACAAAGGCCACAAACAAAGTTGAGAAACTTTTGGGGGACCTAACAGTAATCTTTGGGATATGAGAAATGAATGAGCTTAGTTCTATAACGTTTTATCAATTTTATGAAAGGCGGAGTCCTAGACATCTTAAGAGCAATCAGCAAATACATTTGGAGATCGTGCCTACTTTATAAGTGGAGATAGAGACTGAGTTTTCCTGTCCAAGGCGGCGGTCTTGGTGCTGGTTTCGTTACTCTTCAAAAAGCATGCACCCCGTATAAACTTCCACCTCACCGGCTTGGTGATTGCTTTGTTTCTTGTTTGGCATGAGTCTATTTCCATATGCCTTCGTTACTCTTCAGGAGGCATGCACCCTGGATAAACTGCCACCTCACAGAAGTCTTCATGTTTGTGTAATAGTAAACTCCATGATCTTCAGCAATGGGGGGTGATCGATCAAGAGGTGGGTTACAGACCTACATTTTGCCTAGTTTTGTCCCAGAAATTTTCTCGCTCACTTTTTGGGTTGATGAGAAAATGGCACTTGAAAGTTGAGCCTTTTCAGTCCTAGTTGACAGAAAAATGTAGCAATACAGGAGATCTAAATGTGAGATTCTGGTGTTGCACCATTTGCCCACTGTGGATATTTTATGTGTTCTTGGTTAAGTTTGCTGATGTTGTTGATTTTATTCCTGGAAAGGAAACGAATATAACTGCAAATTATAGATTTGTTGCCTTTTATTTCATATTTGTTGGCAAAAATAGGTAAAAGCAGTATTATGGTTTCTAAAGGTTACAGTTTCAAGTTTCGTGGTCTGATTATGTATAGGTTCAAGCTGTGCTTTTGCTTTTGGGGGCATCTGAACTTTCTTCTGCCATGCAAAGTGGAGAAATACCGGGATACCAAAGTCAACGGGTAATATTTTAGCTTATTAAGTTTTTCTCTCGTGGCCCTCAAATTTGTTTTCTTGTTTTTTCTACTTTATGTTAATGTTATTCCTCGCCAGGATATGATAGATTATCCCATAAAGTGTAATCAGCCACATAGAGCGGCCTCTTTAAGTAGGTATCGTCAGAAGAGAAAAGAAAGATGCTTTGATAAGAAGATTAGGTATGATGTCCGGCAAGAAGTTGCTTTCAGGTATTGCTGCTGATTGTTACATACTCTGTTCGTAAGATTCTTTTCTTGTAATGCTGATTTGACTAGATTCCAATGAACTGAGCTGTTCATGAGCTAGCTCGGGCACGGCTTGTTAAGTGCTTGGCTCGGGCTCGTTCATCTAATAAAAGAGCCGAACCTGAACAAGAAGATAGGGCTCGTTATATATATGGGCCGAGTTTGAACAAACTCCCGAATCGGCTCGTTAAGTGCTCAAGCTCGTGTGATTAATTTTAGATTAGTCTATTGCAATTTTTGTTTGTATCTGCAAAAGAATTTGGCTGCTGTTAGTGACTTTTCTTTCTATTTCTTTATCTTCTTTTCCATGTCTGACATCAGGATGCAACGCAAGAAAGGACAGTTTACTTCTTCCAAGAAATCTGAGGATTCCATGGGTTGCAATTCTGGTGAACAGTCGGGACAAGATGACTGCCCTCCAGAGACTTCGTAAGTTCTATTAGACCTTATTGGCAATATCAAATAATTTAAGCAATAAGGGCATGCTTATTTCGTGATTTATTTTTTTATTCTTACCTTTTTCTTATTTGTTGCCTCTTTAGATGCGCACATTGTGGGGCCAGTTCAAAGTCCACTCCAATGATGCGAAGGGGACCAGATGGTCCTAGGACTCTTTGCAATGCATGTGGGCTATTTTGGGCAAATAAGGTGTGGATCTTTGCTTGTGATTGAGAAGTTGTTCAGCTAAATATTGGTCATTTAACACACGGACTAGGAAAGATAGCATAAAGGACTATCACTTTGTGCTCAAGTATATTTCTATCTGCCAATTATGTGGTTATATTTATGGGGATTTGCCGAGTTTTGGTTTAGATGGGCCAGTGTTTAAATGGGAGTAACTATCAAAAAATTGGTTTAGTCATCATGGTTTTGACATGTATGCAAGTGCTACTGAACAACAACTCAAGGCTTTGCTTGTTACAGAAGCAAATTCCATTCTTCCAAGTCTCCACTATGTTGAGAATTTGCCATGTTCATGTCCTAGGAGTTTGGAGTTTTATGGGAACAGATTTAACTTGATGATCTTAAAGTCGAGAGAATATGCTTATGTAGAGAGTACCTTAATGGGGGAAATAATAGGGAAGTGGAGTTAAGTCGGGAAATATGAAGACATTTTGTTTTGTACGTTTTTTGTGGAAAAAAAGAATTAGCAGCTAGTTGGACATCATTTAGTTAGTCAAGCAAACTTAACTCTTTTAAAAGCTTTTGCAAATACTGTCTTAGCATGTCTTTGGAGGATGGATTCGCAAGTGGTTTTACTTGGAAATAGAAATGGATCCAGAAGGTTGATATTGATATGGGCTTGCTTATAGCTTATTATTTTTAGCACAACCTAATTTGTGCCTATATTCAGCAAACATGCAGTTTAATTGAGCACAACTTTTAGCAGTTTGTTTATAGCTAAAGTGTAGACATTTTTGTGGTGTGCTTGCTGCTAAATTGAAGTACTTGCCATCACAATTCGTGGACCCTCTATTCTTAATTCTCGCACATATCCACTGGTCTACTCTTTTTGTATTTTTACCTTTGTCTTGTTGAACTCTTCAGGGGACCATGAGAGACATTTCTAAGAAAGTACAGGAGAATGCATTGACAACACCAAAACAGGTATTACCCTTTTTGTCACACCGATCAGTGTCCCAGAATGTCATGTTAACTCAATTGTCAGTTTCCCATAAATACCATAGGAACTGAAATGTGTCTTCGATGTGGGATGAGCTGGTCATTTTTATCAAGTTCTTAGGTTGTGAGTAGCTGTTGGGCTGGTGAAGTGGGAAAGGAATTGTCTGAGGGTTTGTTTGGTTGTATGTATGAGTAGGATTTTTTATTTTTTTTTATTATTTTTGTTGTTATAGGTGAAATCATAGTTGCCATAAAGAGAAATAGAAGTGGGAAATGATACGGGAATGGCAAGCGACATTATTGTTGAAATTGAACAAATGATATATGAATTTACTTGAAAATTAGTAAACTGTGTTGAAAAATACATGTAATTAAAAGATGGATATATATTTTAAAATAGAAGACTTACAGTAATATTATAAACGATATTAATATTATAGAGAAACATTTAAATATGATTTATTTTTTTAATATTTTGAGTATTTCGGGAACTTTTCGAAACAATTTCTGATATGAGTTTAGGAAATGAAGAATTTTCATATCGGAAACGGTTTCCGAAGTAAACGAGTTCCCCATGTCCAGTCGAATTTCTTGGTAACTACGGGTGAAATAGTATACCCTTTTAGTATTATATAGGTGTGTTTTGTGAATAGTGAAATAAAATTTACTTTTTTGAGGTTGAAGTAGGAAAAAACATAAAAAATAGATATGTTTTTCTTCACTTTAATCCATCCTTTTCTGCCAATGAGTAGGATAAGGTCCTTCTAAAGCATACAATTACTTGCAAGTAAAAAAACTTAATGAGTATTCTTGTAAGTACAGACTACAGACTAAACTAGGCTTTAGGTGAGAAGAGTGTCACTGCAGTAGTGTTTAGTGTACCCTTGGTACTGTGGACTCAAGTGCAGTTCGAGATGTAGATATTTGGTTCCATTATCCCTTCAAAAGCTAATCCCTTTGTAAGTGGAGATGTTGGTGAATTTATATCTGGCTTGTGGTATGGCTTAAGTCTGTTGTGTGCGCGCGTTTGTGTTTGCTAATCAAGAAAAAGTACATTACCCTTTATTTTCTGCATTTATTCTCATTCTGCACCATCAACTTAGTATTCTCTCTCTCGTTTCTTTTTCTGATGATATGATTAGAGTGAAGTTGGATCCTTTACCTCCAAGTACAATACTCTCACTCACGCACAGCCATCGTCTGCACACATTGATCCTTTCTCCGCCGGTGACAATTCATGACGTTGCTCTGTAATTTGGAACTGGGTAGAAGGCTTTCGAAACAGGTTACCTTTGGTGGAGCTTGCATCCGTATGTATAGACAAGTCAGGCGATGCATGATAATCTTACTCCGTTTCTCTTCTAATTTATACTTTAGCTAATCAGATATAATGTTTGCTGTTGTGTCACAGCAATTCTATTCTCCTGTTTTCCTATACTAGTGGACACCAATTTTTTTTTCAGTTTATTAGGTTTGAATATGGACTGAACCCATTTTGAATAGACCCGTTTGAACAGAACTTGTATAGACCAACTTCTAGTACAAAAATATTTGGCTTTTGCTAATTCAAGGCCTGAAATTTCAATCAAGGCTGACTTACCAAAATAATATTGAGATCCAATACCCCTTGATTTGCATTATGCTGCATCATCCGTGGTGTTTTCACATGATGAATGTCATCCTACAAAGGCTACTTATATGCTTAAGCAGCTTAACAACAAAATTAGCACAGCAATATCAAAATGATGTTAATTGGCTCAGTATTGCTGTCACCTTTTTTTTCTGTTTTTTCGCTTTACCGTTTATATCCTGATGTTGAAAGTTGAAATTTTTGCGTGGGAAAATGAAACTGCAACTGAACTTGTTTCATGTCAACTAGAACATTTGAACATGATTCTCTTTTCTGGAATATTTTCTCGCATGTCTGAAAGGTGTAGGATTTGTTCTTTTGGCAGCACGAGAGAATTAAATGATCCAAGTCATTTCATTTCGACAGTGATTGCATCCAATGGACACGAAAAAAAGTCAATCAAGGCAATCAGTTTAACAATTAGTGATGCAAGTGTGACTTTCATTTCTCTTTTGTAACATTATTTGCCAAATCGAACATGAAATGGCCTCACAATCTGGCTTGGTGTATACAGAATTCTATGAATGGTTTTTATAACTGGTATAGCATTTTTTTTAATAGAAAATCCTAAAATGTTGCACGATTATCAGCGAATGAAAAAATGCAACTATCCCACCAAAATTTTCAAAGGAATTTACTCAATCCATATGAGAAATCTCTTCCGATATACATGGACTCAAAGGAGAAACAATGTTACAGAAGAGGCAACGAGAGGAATGACCTCCATGCTCAGAAAATCCTTGGTGGATAACCTATATTTCCTGCAATAAACCATAAAAAAAATAATTTAATCCCTCCATTAGCTTCAAAACATCTCCGCATTCGTAAAAATTTCACTTGGCATCCAGTGATGCATGAAAGGTTCACGGGCAGCATGGACGCCACAGCCAAGTCACATCCAAGGTCAATACAGAGAAATGATGATCAACATACGCAGTCTTGCTTCACACAATCTTTGCATTTCCATAGTCTTGAGGGCACCAGTCTGATGACATTTCCAATCCAAAGACTAAATACATTTTCGTCAAGAAATGTTCCTCTTTTTCGCCCGGAGGACTTCCAAGTTCCAAAAGGCGGCAGAAACATGGGCTTTTATTTAATCTATTATTAACATATATTAATATTCATACAAAAATGGCATGGAACCTAAGAAGATTCCATCTTACTCTATCCAATACTATCTGTCGCATAAAAATCAATGGAAATTGGGGAGAAAATGCTTGAACAACCAAGAAATACAATGCATCCTTCTGCATTTCAGTTTCATTGGATCCCGTTCTTTGACTTCTCTTTTAAACCTTTTGGGAGGCCGGTTATTTACCAGGTCAACATCTTTTCAGAAAACTATTCGTGGAAATCCTCATAAGGAGAAGATCCGCTAGAATAATCGCTATCAAACATAGTTTCCCTTGGTGACAACGGAAAGGATTCTCTTTGTTGGGAAGAAGAACCTGATCAACATATAAGAACAAGTCGCACAGTTAATCTAGTTTTCAAGATTAGCGAAACGCTCGAGTACAAACTCATAAAGGTGTACCGGGAGTGAGTTAATAAAACCATCAAGGTTTAGTTTGGTAGGAATAAGTGTATACGCATGAGCTTGAGATGAAAGAATATCATAATGAATAGAGAATATTGGTGAAATTGTAGTAAGCCATGTAAAATATATTTTCTTACTACTCATGAATATGCAATATGTCTAACTTTATTCTGAAACTATTAAAAAGCTCTAAAATTTCATATATTTTACAATCCGAAAAAACCCCACTATTAAAAAATTTCAACTATTTTAGTTGATAATTTAAACCAAATTAGGATATTAATGTATTTAACAAAATATATATGACCAATTATCCAAATTTCCTATTTAAAAGATATTAATATAGATAATTACAACAATGGTCCCCATAGTTTCAACAATATTTTTTTTTGGTCTTCATGGTTTCACTTACAATAGTAATAGTTCTTGGGATTTGAAAAATAGAAAAACTTGCCATCAAAGTTTAAAAAAAGTGGCATTTTTAGTACCTTTTGTAATTTTTACTCGTAATTAAAATTAAATAATACTCAAAATAGAAGAAAATATTAAAATTAAACATCGTAAAAAAACTAACTTAAAATTAAACATCGTAAAAAAACTAACTTATCACTTAATATATTTCCATTATTTATAGATGGCTTTAGTTCACAATAAGCACTATAATTTTTAATTATTGTAAAAAAAAATAAAAAAATAGATAAAGTTAAAACTTCATTCTCAAAGTTAGTTTGATTTAATTGAAACACTCTCCAAATTCTCACGCCCATGTAACTTACACCTTTAAGTGTAATTAAATAACAATTATTATAAGCATTATTAAGAGTTACTCAAGACGAACATATAATAGATTTCTTGATCAAATTTGAATATCAAATTTAACTCACACAATTGTAATTAGAGAAAAGATTTGGGATTATTTTTTGACTAAATTTAATATATTTAGAATTTTTCTTAATTTAAAAAAATTATATGTTTATTATTTGTTATGTTATTACTAGCACGTAGTCCGCGCATTGTACGAGTTGTATAAAAATGTAAATTGTTAATTTATAGTTTTCTTAACTGGTTTGTGGCATAGTGACATTTTAGGAGTATGGACGAAAAAGTTTAATATAATATTTTTAATGCACGGGACAAATAAATTTATTTGCTTTCAGGAATATGGGACTAAAATTTTTAATTAATTTTAAATTTAATTTATTCTTAATCATTTTATATTTAATAATATTACTTAATAAAATAAAATAATTTAATGACTTATTTATCCAAGATGTTTAGATTAATAGAATTCTATCGCAAGTTTATTATTTAAAAATATTCAATTCATGGGACAAATCAATTAATTTGCAGACAAAAATAGAACGAATATAGTTGAAGGAACAAAACAAATTTTTATCTCTTCAGTTATAATATTCATCATTTTGACCCCACGCATAGAGTCAATTTTGGTATATATTTCTAATCGTGAGGTTTAGAAAAATTTTGTTTTGGTAATATTTACAAATAGAATAATTTATTTTTAATAATATTTCTATTGCAAAGGTGTTTACTTTTGGTATAATTTTATTCTGATAAAATTTTATTTAAAAATTCTAAATTTATGGGATATGTGTCAAAAGACTACGAAAATGTCGCGATTAGAGCGAAAGTAACAGAAGAAAACTTTTAGAACATTATATATATACATAAAGATTCTTATGTCTCTGTTATAGGGCTATTAGTTCAACTATTTTCTATTTGATAAATATAGGAGCATAATTTTAAAAAATAAACGATTGGTTGATAAATTAAAAGGGATAACGTATATAACAATTCTTGTTGGAGGGCAACCAATTTTTTTTAAACACCAAAACAACATAAATAGCTTCATCCATATATTTATGTAAAAAGACTAAGATATTAATTTAGTTAGATTTGAAAAAAATATTATAATAGATTAGATTAGATTACATAAATGTATATATTGACATGATTATAATGAAAATATTTTTCTTTACTAAATTTTGAATGATAAATTGATGGCATATGTGACAATAATTTGCATGTGCTAGCAAAAAAACTATATATTCACAAGTCGCAATTAGAACCAAAATACACCAAAATTCAAATTTTATATTAATAAGAGATGATGATCTTATAGAAATATTGGATAATTGTAAATGAGTCTTAGAATTATAAACTATATCTAACAGATTATTCATATTGTTGATTAATTGTACAAATTTTAATATGAAATGACAATAACCAGAATCATAACTTGAATAATAAAAATCAAATTGGTTGTTTATGAGAGGGATAAAACTTAATAATTATAAGCTGTTGCACAGAAAAATTAAAAGTTAAAAATATATATATATTATTCTTTGTGAAATATCATAATAGTTGTAGAATCATTGTCTATTTATATTATAATAATAGTGGTGCTGCAATTTGTTGAATTTTTGCCTTTGTAATAATTTTTTTCTTATGATAAGCGTTTTTATTGTTTTGATCTTATAATCTTTCAAGTCATCACTTAGTATCTCGAAAAACGCCCCGTGCAACGCATCTAATGTCTATCTAGTATATATATGTGTATACTCATAAACATGAAAACTTTCTATTCAATTTCATTCCCACTGACCAAGTAGGACTCGAGTGCTTCAGAGAAACTGAAAGAAATCAGTTGATGGGAATGACAGCAAAAAAAGAAAAAAAGATGTTAATACGAACAATTGCAACAAAAGCACCCATCTAAGCAACAAAGCACTACAATAGCAGCAACACTAAAAATTGCAGGGCCCCTTGTAAAAATTCGAAAGATAGAGAGAAACACCAACCTTTGTGCCCTCTGGAGCGGAACTTTCTGGTATGCCGTCGGATAAGCTTCTTAGCCTTTGTAATGGTTAGTTGTCTGCCAAAGGGAGAAAATTCCGAATCACTTCCACTCCAGTCGCCATTGAACTCATTCTCTCCATCCCCTCTCATTGTCTGAAAAACAAAAGCTGTGGCCTTGCGACGCTGAGATTTAAAGAGGCCCCTAATTGAGGTGACAAATCCATCACCTGCCCCATCACCCGGGCGCTTAGACCATGATATAGGGTACTGACCACCAGGTTTCCCAGCTGAACCTCCGTCGCTGTCACTGAGATTAAGATCACTATTTGGAACACCAGTTCTGCCCACTTCCCTTTGACTATGTGCTTTATCTTTGAACTTTTTACCCTACATATATATTACCGATGAAACGTGAAGGTACAAAAATTGCCTAACAAATTAATTTCATATAGTTGCTGTTTTTTAATATGAATATTGTATGTAATGCTCGTGTTGACATGCAAATTAGGGGTAATATCAAATTGAGTCGTCCACCAATCAGGTTTTCGATCAGTTCATTATTAACTCCACAGCAATAATATATCTTAAGGGTGCAGTAGAATCTCAAGGGATGTAAAGTAAAACATAAAATCCCACCTGCATCCCTGTGACAGACTTCAGGACTCCCCAAATAACATGTTTTTTCACTCGCGAGAATAGCCGCCTCCAAGTTCCGGTGAAGTCAACACGGTGGAAAGTATCCATCAGCAATCTTAATTCAGTGACAGATAATGGTGGTCCTTCATAAGTAACAAGTAGTTCAACCTATGCCAGTTTGATGTACACGTCAGTAAAGTTAAAAAAAAAGGCAACCTTGCTTGCTGCATGGAACAATTTCTCTTTTTATCTTTTAAGAAAAATACAAGCAAACTGGAAAGGTGACCTGGCTTATCTTGATATTGTGAAAGTCCCTCAGTTTCTTTGGCCTAGATCTTTTCTCCTCCTGTGCTTTCGCTGCTTTCTTTTCTTCAAGAGAGCAACGGCCTGTTTTAACAGCCTTCGTCTCTTTGGATTTACTTTTGGCGGGTTCCTCTGGCTGTTCGATTCCAAAGATCCCACTTTTTGTACTTGATGATGAATGAGCCTCTAATACAAGTTCATCGGCCACTGATTCAGCCAAAGATTCTTCCCATGATCTATCTAGGGAAGATGTTCGCCTAAGTTCAGGTGTTGAATTGCTGATAATATTAGGTTTCAGGTTCTGAAGTTTGCCTCCCTGCAAGTATTCAGCAAAAGTGATGCATGAGGCTCAAGGAGAAAGAAAGATTTATTCCCAGTTAAGCGGATGAATTTGATAATAATATTAAGAAAAGGTGGGGAAATGTTTTTTATCATGCATTTTGGATCCTCAAAAACATATAGTTTTGAAATATCCTAAAGCTGCACATTTCATTCCAAGACATGGTAATGTAAACAAATTCAGTTCAGAATTCAGATGCAATCTCCCAAAACTCACTTGATTAGAATCAGCATGAAGAGAAGGTTGACTGCCACTGGAGTTTGTTTTAGAGGAAATCTCAAGTTCTTTTGTTGACTGACTGCTGGAAACGGAAGCTTCCTGCAAAGATGAGCCTTTCTTTACCCGTTTTAAACCAGCAGTAGTAGACACCTTCCAAATATCCTGGATGTCGATATGTCATTTGTTATTAAATAATTATACAATAAAGCTGATGTTAGTCATCCAAGCTCCAACAAGAGGGGAAAATATATTAAAAAAGGCGAACCTGCCGACGTTGGGAATCTTGTTCTTCTTCGGGGAACAAGTACCCCCATATCATATGATACAGTGTTTCTGTCAAATGTATCTTGAGAGGATAGATCTCCACCTGCAAGAAAGTAGATGTTTAGCTGTAATTCAAGTCACAATCAGGTTAGAGGTAATACCAACTTCAAATCTAACTAAAAAGGTGAAGCTAGAACACTTTTGGGACAAAATCCCCAGAGGCAAAGGGAAAGGTTAAAGGCCATCACAATCTGATCATAAAATCAGGTGCCTGTCTTTCTAACTTCAAGTAATGGCCGTTACTCCGCATCCAAATGGGCAGCAAGGCATGACATATATCAGACACCCGGGTAGTGTACAACAGGAGTTTTCGTTTTTCTTTTCTGGGCAAGCCCAGTACAACTGGAGTTAATCCTGTGCTAACTATCTCTTTCTAAGAAGATGAACGATCTAACTACTCTTTTAAAAGTATGAACTGCTCAAAGTGTTTCATGCACTTTCAGTTCCAAGAATTATCGCAAAAACCATTATGCCCAAAATTGTAACTCAATTAATCTTGTATATTTTTTTTATTAAGAGATAATACTACATCTTTAGAGATTTAAGTCTATGATTATCAATCAAATTAACAAAAGATAAATTTAAATATATTATAAAATACGGAGCATATTTTTAAAAGATAATGCTACCACAACTTTATCTTTAGAGATAAAAGTTAGTGATTATTAAATTAATAACAGCTAGATTTAAATAAATTACAATAATACGAATTATATTCAATACTCATTTAATAATATCACCACAATATGTTATCTTCAATATATATTTAAGTCACGTTAACTATTATATTAATTTATGTAGTTACGCAAAGGATTGAAGATATATTTCACAAACACAAAATGTATAAATCTAATCTTAATTCTAAGATTACTTTATCAAAACTCAATTGATTATTTTTTATACATTTATATATTTGAGCCACGTTAACTATTATATAATCCAACTCAAATTTGGGTAACAATCCACGCCTACATAATTGGGAGCATTTCAATTAATTTATGTAGTTTCACAAAGGATTGAAGATATTTCACAAGCACAAAACATAAAAATCTAATCTTAGTTCTAAGATTACTTTATCAAAACTCAAATGATTATTTTTTATGCATTTATATAGCCAACATATCATGTGACCAATTTTTCTAAATTAGTTGTTATCACATATTCCAATAAAACAAAAAAGTGTTGTTATAATCAAACTCAATTAAAAGGAAGCACGTCACACGACCTTAACTGATTTTTTGATATCAATATAATTTAAGTAAATACAAATGACATTTGATTCATGCATATTCTAATTAAATATTAAAATTTATCTACAATAAAATTTGCCTTATAGTATATATCTAGGATAAAAAATTTCTTATATGAAAGAAAATAAGCAATAATGTCTGCTATATACACAATATAATTTCAATAATTTTTTTTCTTTTTGTATAATCAGCGAAAAGTGTAATATCTACTCTATATTATAAAAGCACGGAGATGTTTTACATATTTTTATTCCTCTTTTACCTTTCATAATTTTAATTTATTTTATAAATAATAAATACTATAAAAGCACAGAGGTATTTTATATATTTCTATTTCTCTTTTACCCTTCTTAATTTTAATTTATTTTATAAATCACGGGTTAATTAATTATCTACTCTATACTATAAAAGCACGGAGGTGTTTTACATATTTCTATTACTCTTTTACCCTTCTTAATTAATTAATTTTAATTTTTTAAATCAAGGATTATCTACTCTATACTATAAAAGCACGGAGTTGTTTTACATACTTTTATTCCTTTTTTACCCTTCTTAATTTTAATTTATTTTACAAATTACGGGTTAATTAAATTGAAAAGGAAAAAAATCTCAATCTACTATGCTTTGATCCATCTCATCATCGTCCCAAACAATAGAAACATCGAAGCCAACTCACCGCCTCTTCTCCATCGCACAGAACCTATCAGCAGCAAGCCCCCTCCTCTTCCGTTCAATATAGATAAACTATGAATGTATATATCTATCTACTCTGTACTACAAAAGTACAAGGATATTTTACACATTTTTATAGCCAATTTACCCTCTCATTCTTTTTTTCTTATTTTCCCTTCCTATTAACATTAAAAAAAGTCAGAATCGTGCCTATTATTGTACTCTATGCTATAAATTGATAATAGTGTTTTGTAAATTTTTGTTCTTACTTTATCCCCTTTGTTGTTCTTAGTTTACCATCTTAACAAAATTGAAAAAATACTAAAAACATATACTATTCATCTACTCTGTATCACAAAAACGCAAGAGTTTTTTTCACATATTTTCTTATTTTAACCTCCGATTTTTGTTCCTATTATAACTTTTATTATAATTTTTTACTATCTACTGCAAAATCACAAGTTTGTTCACATATTTTTGTTCCTATTTTACCTCTTCTTTTTTCTTCTTTTTTCTTATTATTAAAATAAAAAAAGATCTAATCGTACTCTATTATTGTATTTTTCACTATGAATTGTTAACGATATTTTATAAATTTTTGTTCTTATTTTACCTTCGTTTTTTTGTTCATAGTTTACCCTCTCATTAAAATTGAAAAAATGTCCAAACCGTGTACTATTCATCTACTTCTACTACAAAAACACAATAGTAATTTTTATTCATATATCTTTTATTATAATTTTAGAAAAAGGTCAAACCTTACCTTATTCATTTACTATTCTACTAAAAAAGTGCAAGTGTGTTACACATTTTTTTTCCAATTTTATTTTATTTTATTAATTTTTTCCTCTTATTATTAATTAATATTAAAAAAATGCATAACTGCACCCATTCATTTATTCTCTATCATAAGAGCACAAGAGTATGTTAAATATTTTATTTTTGTATTTTACCTTCTTATTGTGTGTTCTTATTTTACCCACAAGTGATTTACACATTTTTTTTCCATATACCCTCTTATTTTTTATTCTTGTTTGCCCACTTATTAAATTTTAAAAAAATCCATTTGTGCCTTTTTCACGTTAATACCATCATGCCCACATGAAAAATAAAAAATAAAAAGAAACATAGCCAAAACCAAGAAAACATGTTCAATTAACACATCTTTTCTGCCCGCATTGACTCCCAACTCTTCTTTGCCTGCAACTCAGATCATCTTCACCAGCATCGGGTCCCTCACCATAACTTATTGATTATTTAGTAACTTGTTCTATCTTATAGACAATATTAAATCTATTTATATTAAAAAGAAGCTACAATTAAAACTTTTTCAAATTATTACTCCTGTGTGTTATTCCAAAACTTAACATAATTAATTGTTATTAAACATAAACATGGTGAGCATGCTTTCAATATAACTTCAACCATAAACATGGTGGGCATGCTTTCAATATAACTTCAACCACTTATTATAATTTATGGCTGATAAAAAGAGCCTAATAAACTTGTTCTTTTCTGCTTACAATTAATGTTCAATTAATTTTTTTTTTGTTCATATTTTATTTTTCAATTAATTTTTTCTACCTCAAATTTATAATCATGGAACTACAAATTGGCGTTTGCTGGTAAGATTTCCGAGGCTCCAACTTACAACTATATAATAAAATACTATTTAGTTGTGTTAAAGTTCATGATGAAAATTGTTAGCTAGAATATTTGATAAAATGTTATTTAGTTACCTTTAAATTCAAATTGAAAATTGTTAACTAGATCATTTAAATATCAATAATAAGAAAAAACTAAAAAACTTGGTAATCACTTAATTTAAATAATTATTTAATGAAAGAGATGTTATGAGTTTGATCCATGACTTGAATTCTTATCTTATGTGCTTTGTAAGTCTTACAACATATAGGTGATCTTATCAAAACCAACAGGAATTCCAAATTTAATTTTAATGCTTATATATCAATGCAACATAAATTTCATAGTTGGCTTATTTAGTATGCTAAAAATAATTTATCACAATGCCAATTTTTTTATCTTTTATGCCAAAACCATTGATAATATTTTGGGAACTAATTAAAAATTAGCTCAGAAATTTTATTTCAGTAATATTTTCATAAAAATATATCTATTTGAAATTATTCTTATGGATCTGACTTTTAAAACAAATTTGTGAGCTATTGTTCCAAACAGTTATTTTCTGAACCAAGAGTTTAAATGTCATTTTTTTTAAACCCATATTTGTAAATTTATTTTTCCAAGAGAAATTTTATTTGTTTTAGAAAGCATTTTATAGAATATATATTATAAAAAGTTTCTTTAAATTTGAATATAAATCATTAACATTCTAGATTATCTAGCATCAATTTATATCTAAT
>MKEJ01027197.1:0-19552 GCA_001753735.1 Embelia ribes
TTCCTTATGCTCATAATTTTGAGAATACGGTAGTGTTGTCTTTAAAATTATAATTTGTTTGTTTCAGCTGCTATTAATATCTTGTCAAAATGTTACTAGATTGCTTTGCTCTTTTGTTAACCAAAGAACCCATGTTACAGGCATTGCAAAAATATTCTAATGCATATGAAGATGACTGCATGAAAGTTAACCACTTTTGGCCGTACAATTTAATAATTTCTTTCTTCAGTACACGGTAATAAAATTATATTCAATCCAAGCAAATGGTGTACAAACTACTATCCAACCACAAAAAATGTCATCTTACAAATAGTTGGGTAATTTGCATAAAGAATATCTATGTCAAACTCACTTAGTAGCGGGGTAATTTCAGTAAGGAAACCATATTATATAAAGCTGAAGCTAGTGGAAGGAATTCGCCATATGCCACGTAACTGGCATAAAATGAATACAAATATACAGTACTATATACACTCGCATAATACTAAACTTCTTTCATATTCCTTAACAAGATCATAAAAAACATCTAAGTTATATTACTGCAACGATATATACACGCACGTGACATTTTTCCCTTACTCTAAAAGTATATTCAACATATCATGTTTCCTCTATTTTCTATTCCCAAAATACCCTATGTATACCCTTATAATTACCTACTACTACTTGAGTTTATAGCAATTACAAAGAATATAATGGCCTTTTAAAGGTCTAAAGGAATTTATAATGGGAGTTAATAATATTATAAATTCGTATCTTTTCACTTTCTATTCCGTACAATTTTAATGGTGTCTCTTGAGATTCTGTTTTCTAACACCCGTAAAATAAATAGTGCAAAAATGCAAAAGGTCATAGTATTTTACATAAATAACCGTTCTCCAACAAAACTTTAAACAATAGAAAAGGTATAAAAAAAAAATGGCACGAGATAATAGATGGACACGGTGGAATGCGTGGTTTCAATTTTATAAGGTAAATTGGTTGTTTTTTATTCTCCATTTTTTATTGGTGATTTTTGAGGGCTTTATTTAAGTTTACATATCATATCTATTTGGATAGCCAGATCGAGTCAAATTCAATACTTCCACCCCAAATCGTGTATTTTGTATAAATCTTATTTCTTCTTTGGGATGTATTATTCATCAAAATGTAAAACTAAATAAAGAGAATCTTTTATGAGTTATGATATTTTATTTTTAATTTTTGGCAATTATTTTTTGTTTGTCTCTTGTTGTAGTCCTTGGAAAAATTGATAATTCTATCTCATTGGTTGCCCGGTTTTTTCTTCTATGAAAATAAATGTGACATTTCAGTTAAATTGTATGTTGCAAGTGCTTGTGTTTTTCTACATAGTTGTTAAATCATTCAATTGAATTATATTTGATATGTTGTGAGAAATTAGAAATCCTATACTAAATTGATAATCTATTGAAGTCTATATGAATATATTTTCATTTAGTAATTTTTATATGAAAAATAAATATTATCCTCCTTTTAATTAGTTTCAAAATTATTTTGACTTGTTTGATATCTAATTAAGAAATCAATACAAATGTAAGAACACAGAGGAATTTTTTCTTATTAGCTTCTATCTTGCTAAAATTAAGAATCTCTCATTAGAAACATCTAAGATTGAAATCTCATATTCAGTTGGTTAAACAAATTGCCCTACTATTGAAACATATAATTAATTCTTCCTTGTTAATGTTTTATTTACAAATTTCAATTTGTCTAATTTTAGAGCTAATGATGTTGTTATTGTTACATTTTTTAATGATATCATTTTATATGAATATACTATTTAAAGTGGTCGGAAACTTTTTTTTTGTGATTTTTACGGCCTTTGCTTGTTTTCTACAGTAAATGAATATTTAATATATAACTCTTAATTCTGAGATCTATAGAAGCAAATATCATCTTTGCATTTATTTTAGAGAAAAAAAAAACTTTCCCCATCAATTTTATCCATAAATAGGATTTAATGAATTACAACATTGTATGCTATATAATATATTACCTAATAATAATAGATATCCACCTAACTTAGGACTGAAAATTTTGGTTACCGTAGTCACTGCATATAGATATTTGCCCAAATGGTAAAAGATGATCTGTAATTAAAATTAGGCAAATTTTGATGAAACCCTTATCAACCATGTATTTGTATTTTTGAAAAAGAAAATTAAAATTTGGAAAAAAAATATATATATATCTAAAGCAAGTAGATCAAATAATGTAACACTTAAATGTAGAAATATGAGGTGAACATCTTAAAATTTAAGTTTAATATTCAGTTAATACTAATTTGCAAAACACAAAGTTTATTATAAAATAAGAGAGGGTGAAAAACAAGAATGATAAGTAATTTCTCACACAACTTGCATGGACAAAACGTGATTCGCTATGATAAATTATCTTGTTTACATTGTGACTGAATTATATATGATGAATAACTTAAAACTTTAAAATGTTACAACACTGTATTTTAGAGATTATCAAATAAAATTAATAATGAAATAATATCTGAAAAGTTAAAATAATAATGAAATACAATTTAAATTGTCATTTTATTATTTATATATATATATATCCCTTGCTTCGGCCTTTAATTGTCTTCTCTGTCGATTCAACCCATAATTTCTCTCTCTCTCAAAACGTACAGACACAAATTAGGCTTAGCGTACAAATACGCATACGTATACAATTAGGGTTTTGCGATTCGATCAATTCGATCTCGAATCGTGACAATGTTCGACCACGCTCAGCCACTGAACGTGTCCGACCACTACGCGGCGGCGGCGGCGGCGGCGGAGGACGCCAGCGGCGGAGGAGAGTCCGACAACAACCACCACACCACCTACGATGCCGAGGGAGATGCCGTGTACGGGGATGGAGGGCCGGAGGCGGCGGGGATGCCGCGGCCGGAGTGCTCGAATCAGCTCACGCTCTCGTTCCGCGGCCAGGTGTTCGTCTTCGATGATGTCACGACAGATAAGGTCCGGGCCTTGATCAGGGTTTCATTTTTTTTTTTGGTCTTATGATGAAAAAATATGTGTCTACTTTATCCATAATTAGGGCATTTTCTATGTAGTTCTGTAGAATGTGTTACGGTACTCGCACCCCACCCATGCTCCTAAATGAGTCCCTAACCTAAATTTTAGAGATTAAAATTAAGGGATCGCTCCCATCATTGTTTGAAATACGTGGGCTTTTTGGTTGCAATTTTTAAAAGCTGTATTGGAGTTGGCTGCATTGATTTTAGGGTAAATTTCACTTTACCCTCATCTACTATTTATTTAGGTTGGCCCCCTCACTTTTAAAAAATTGAAATGACAAGGTTACCCCTCTCCCTCCTCACACCGCTTCCCCTAATTTTTATATCCTCTCTCTCTGCAGCCTACAAACCCCAATCCCTCACCAGTCTTATTTTCTGTCCACTATATAATAAAAGAAAATAATGTACTTACAGAGTAATACCTTGAATTTAATTGGAAATAAAGTTACAAATCTATAATATATTTTATACCGAAGAAAGGGGAGAAGGGAGTGTGGGGGTTATTTGGTCATTAAATCAATTTTAATTAACAAAATAATAATGAAATGGTAGTTTGGACATTTTGTTTAAAATGAGGGAATGAACCAAAACACATGATAGAAGGGGGGTGAAGCAAAACAGAGTTGTAGATGAGGGGGTAAAATGAAATTTACCCTAGTTTTTAAGATGAGCAAAGATATTATGGCCTTATTAAGCTAAAAGTTTTGAATTGGACGGACAACTTTTTTCATAGATAGAAAAAAGTTGGCTCATTTGCTTAAAAGTTGCATCCAAACAAACCCAATTTCGATCCCTTTTCTATGGGTGCTTGCTACTGTGTCCCCTTGAACTAGAGGACTACTGTTTATCACCAGTTCTATTTTAGAGTTTTGGGTGTCTAGGGTCTGACATTCTCCACATCTCAGCTAGAGATTTAACATTTTGCTAACCTGGTTGGAGTGCCCTCAGATGGTTTCTTCTAGGAATTGGCAACTTTTGACAATCAAAAGATGTGGTTTTTTTGTCGCCTTAATTGAATTGCTCATTTGAAGCGTCTAAATTTATTGGCAAAATCTTGATAGTTGATGTTGTATAGTGTCCTTAAGTTGGGTTTCTTTCATCATGAAATTACAGGCAAATAAGTGTATCTAAGTTGTATATCATTAGGGACAAAATGGTAGCTGGTTAGGTATTATAGTTTGGAAAAATGGTAGAGAACTTAAATATGAGGTTTTTATGTTGCCTTATTTTCAATTTGCTCTGTTGAATTTTGTAAATATTGTAGGATTTTGATATTTGAAGTAAATAAATCGTCCTTAAGCAGGGTTTCGTCTTATTGTCAAATTTGCAGGCAAATGTATGTAATTTATGTATTGTTAGGGTTTAGGGTTTTAAATTATGCTTTTGCAGAATCTGTTGTATGTTTATTCTTTTTTTTTTTTTTGTATGTGTGTGTGTGTGTGTTTATGTTAGCCTGGGGCATTTTCTAATATGGAAATATGGTAATAGGGCAAAAGGTGTAATTTTATAACTATGGAAGTATGTTATCCTGGGGCATGTTGCAATATTTTCCTTAACGTTTATGTGTAATTTTTATAACTACTGTAGCTTCGTTAATGAGAAACAAAGGCCACAAACAAAGTTGAGAAACTTTTGGGGGACCTAACAGTAATCTTTGGGATATGAGAAATGAATGAGCTTAGTTCTATAACGTTTTATCAATTTTATGAAAGGCGGAGTCCTAGACATCTTAAGAGCAATCAGCAAATACATTTGGAGATCGTGCCTACTTTATAAGTGGAGATAGAGACTGAGTTTTCCTGTCCAAGGCGGCGGTCTTGGTGCTGGTTTCGTTACTCTTCAAAAAGCATGCACCCCGTATAAACTTCCACCTCACCGGCTTGGTGATTGCTTTGTTTCTTGTTTGGCATGAGTCTATTTCCATATGCCTTCGTTACTCTTCAGGAGGCATGCACCCTGGATAAACTGCCACCTCACAGAAGTCTTCATGTTTGTGTAATAGTAAACTCCATGATCTTCAGCAATGGGGGGTGATCGATCAAGAGGTGGGTTACAGACCTACATTTTGCCTAGTTTTGTCCCAGAAATTTTCTCGCTCACTTTTTGGGTTGATGAGAAAATGGCACTTGAAAGTTGAGCCTTTTCAGTCCTAGTTGACAGAAAAATGTAGCAATACAGGAGATCTAAATGTGAGATTCTGGTGTTGCACCATTTGCCCACTGTGGATATTTTATGTGTTCTTGGTTAAGTTTGCTGATGTTGTTGATTTTATTCCTGGAAAGGAAACGAATATAACTGCAAATTATAGATTTGTTGCCTTTTATTTCATATTTGTTGGCAAAAATAGGTAAAAGCAGTATTATGGTTTCTAAAGGTTACAGTTTCAAGTTTCGTGGTCTGATTATGTATAGGTTCAAGCTGTGCTTTTGCTTTTGGGGGCATCTGAACTTTCTTCTGCCATGCAAAGTGGAGAAATACCGGGATACCAAAGTCAACGGGTAATATTTTAGCTTATTAAGTTTTTCTCTCGTGGCCCTCAAATTTGTTTTCTTGTTTTTTCTACTTTATGTTAATGTTATTCCTCGCCAGGATATGATAGATTATCCCATAAAGTGTAATCAGCCACATAGAGCGGCCTCTTTAAGTAGGTATCGTCAGAAGAGAAAAGAAAGATGCTTTGATAAGAAGATTAGGTATGATGTCCGGCAAGAAGTTGCTTTCAGGTATTGCTGCTGATTGTTACATACTCTGTTCGTAAGATTCTTTTCTTGTAATGCTGATTTGACTAGATTCCAATGAACTGAGCTGTTCATGAGCTAGCTCGGGCACGGCTTGTTAAGTGCTTGGCTCGGGCTCGTTCATCTAATAAAAGAGCCGAACCTGAACAAGAAGATAGGGCTCGTTATATATATGGGCCGAGTTTGAACAAACTCCCGAATCGGCTCGTTAAGTGCTCAAGCTCGTGTGATTAATTTTAGATTAGTCTATTGCAATTTTTGTTTGTATCTGCAAAAGAATTTGGCTGCTGTTAGTGACTTTTCTTTCTATTTCTTTATCTTCTTTTCCATGTCTGACATCAGGATGCAACGCAAGAAAGGACAGTTTACTTCTTCCAAGAAATCTGAGGATTCCATGGGTTGCAATTCTGGTGAACAGTCGGGACAAGATGACTGCCCTCCAGAGACTTCGTAAGTTCTATTAGACCTTATTGGCAATATCAAATAATTTAAGCAATAAGGGCATGCTTATTTCGTGATTTATTTTTTTATTCTTACCTTTTTCTTATTTGTTGCCTCTTTAGATGCGCACATTGTGGGGCCAGTTCAAAGTCCACTCCAATGATGCGAAGGGGACCAGATGGTCCTAGGACTCTTTGCAATGCATGTGGGCTATTTTGGGCAAATAAGGTGTGGATCTTTGCTTGTGATTGAGAAGTTGTTCAGCTAAATATTGGTCATTTAACACACGGACTAGGAAAGATAGCATAAAGGACTATCACTTTGTGCTCAAGTATATTTCTATCTGCCAATTATGTGGTTATATTTATGGGGATTTGCCGAGTTTTGGTTTAGATGGGCCAGTGTTTAAATGGGAGTAACTATCAAAAAATTGGTTTAGTCATCATGGTTTTGACATGTATGCAAGTGCTACTGAACAACAACTCAAGGCTTTGCTTGTTACAGAAGCAAATTCCATTCTTCCAAGTCTCCACTATGTTGAGAATTTGCCATGTTCATGTCCTAGGAGTTTGGAGTTTTATGGGAACAGATTTAACTTGATGATCTTAAAGTCGAGAGAATATGCTTATGTAGAGAGTACCTTAATGGGGGAAATAATAGGGAAGTGGAGTTAAGTCGGGAAATATGAAGACATTTTGTTTTGTACGTTTTTTGTGGAAAAAAAGAATTAGCAGCTAGTTGGACATCATTTAGTTAGTCAAGCAAACTTAACTCTTTTAAAAGCTTTTGCAAATACTGTCTTAGCATGTCTTTGGAGGATGGATTCGCAAGTGGTTTTACTTGGAAATAGAAATGGATCCAGAAGGTTGATATTGATATGGGCTTGCTTATAGCTTATTATTTTTAGCACAACCTAATTTGTGCCTATATTCAGCAAACATGCAGTTTAATTGAGCACAACTTTTAGCAGTTTGTTTATAGCTAAAGTGTAGACATTTTTGTGGTGTGCTTGCTGCTAAATTGAAGTACTTGCCATCACAATTCGTGGACCCTCTATTCTTAATTCTCGCACATATCCACTGGTCTACTCTTTTTGTATTTTTACCTTTGTCTTGTTGAACTCTTCAGGGGACCATGAGAGACATTTCTAAGAAAGTACAGGAGAATGCATTGACAACACCAAAACAGGTATTACCCTTTTTGTCACACCGATCAGTGTCCCAGAATGTCATGTTAACTCAATTGTCAGTTTCCCATAAATACCATAGGAACTGAAATGTGTCTTCGATGTGGGATGAGCTGGTCATTTTTATCAAGTTCTTAGGTTGTGAGTAGCTGTTGGGCTGGTGAAGTGGGAAAGGAATTGTCTGAGGGTTTGTTTGGTTGTATGTATGAGTAGGATTTTTTATTTTTTTTTATTATTTTTGTTGTTATAGGTGAAATCATAGTTGCCATAAAGAGAAATAGAAGTGGGAAATGATACGGGAATGGCAAGCGACATTATTGTTGAAATTGAACAAATGATATATGAATTTACTTGAAAATTAGTAAACTGTGTTGAAAAATACATGTAATTAAAAGATGGATATATATTTTAAAATAGAAGACTTACAGTAATATTATAAACGATATTAATATTATAGAGAAACATTTAAATATGATTTATTTTTTTAATATTTTGAGTATTTCGGGAACTTTTCGAAACAATTTCTGATATGAGTTTAGGAAATGAAGAATTTTCATATCGGAAACGGTTTCCGAAGTAAACGAGTTCCCCATGTCCAGTCGAATTTCTTGGTAACTACGGGTGAAATAGTATACCCTTTTAGTATTATATAGGTGTGTTTTGTGAATAGTGAAATAAAATTTACTTTTTTGAGGTTGAAGTAGGAAAAAACATAAAAAATAGATATGTTTTTCTTCACTTTAATCCATCCTTTTCTGCCAATGAGTAGGATAAGGTCCTTCTAAAGCATACAATTACTTGCAAGTAAAAAAACTTAATGAGTATTCTTGTAAGTACAGACTACAGACTAAACTAGGCTTTAGGTGAGAAGAGTGTCACTGCAGTAGTGTTTAGTGTACCCTTGGTACTGTGGACTCAAGTGCAGTTCGAGATGTAGATATTTGGTTCCATTATCCCTTCAAAAGCTAATCCCTTTGTAAGTGGAGATGTTGGTGAATTTATATCTGGCTTGTGGTATGGCTTAAGTCTGTTGTGTGCGCGCGTTTGTGTTTGCTAATCAAGAAAAAGTACATTACCCTTTATTTTCTGCATTTATTCTCATTCTGCACCATCAACTTAGTATTCTCTCTCTCGTTTCTTTTTCTGATGATATGATTAGAGTGAAGTTGGATCCTTTACCTCCAAGTACAATACTCTCACTCACGCACAGCCATCGTCTGCACACATTGATCCTTTCTCCGCCGGTGACAATTCATGACGTTGCTCTGTAATTTGGAACTGGGTAGAAGGCTTTCGAAACAGGTTACCTTTGGTGGAGCTTGCATCCGTATGTATAGACAAGTCAGGCGATGCATGATAATCTTACTCCGTTTCTCTTCTAATTTATACTTTAGCTAATCAGATATAATGTTTGCTGTTGTGTCACAGCAATTCTATTCTCCTGTTTTCCTATACTAGTGGACACCAATTTTTTTTTCAGTTTATTAGGTTTGAATATGGACTGAACCCATTTTGAATAGACCCGTTTGAACAGAACTTGTATAGACCAACTTCTAGTACAAAAATATTTGGCTTTTGCTAATTCAAGGCCTGAAATTTCAATCAAGGCTGACTTACCAAAATAATATTGAGATCCAATACCCCTTGATTTGCATTATGCTGCATCATCCGTGGTGTTTTCACATGATGAATGTCATCCTACAAAGGCTACTTATATGCTTAAGCAGCTTAACAACAAAATTAGCACAGCAATATCAAAATGATGTTAATTGGCTCAGTATTGCTGTCACCTTTTTTTTCTGTTTTTTCGCTTTACCGTTTATATCCTGATGTTGAAAGTTGAAATTTTTGCGTGGGAAAATGAAACTGCAACTGAACTTGTTTCATGTCAACTAGAACATTTGAACATGATTCTCTTTTCTGGAATATTTTCTCGCATGTCTGAAAGGTGTAGGATTTGTTCTTTTGGCAGCACGAGAGAATTAAATGATCCAAGTCATTTCATTTCGACAGTGATTGCATCCAATGGACACGAAAAAAAGTCAATCAAGGCAATCAGTTTAACAATTAGTGATGCAAGTGTGACTTTCATTTCTCTTTTGTAACATTATTTGCCAAATCGAACATGAAATGGCCTCACAATCTGGCTTGGTGTATACAGAATTCTATGAATGGTTTTTATAACTGGTATAGCATTTTTTTTAATAGAAAATCCTAAAATGTTGCACGATTATCAGCGAATGAAAAAATGCAACTATCCCACCAAAATTTTCAAAGGAATTTACTCAATCCATATGAGAAATCTCTTCCGATATACATGGACTCAAAGGAGAAACAATGTTACAGAAGAGGCAACGAGAGGAATGACCTCCATGCTCAGAAAATCCTTGGTGGATAACCTATATTTCCTGCAATAAACCATAAAAAAAATAATTTAATCCCTCCATTAGCTTCAAAACATCTCCGCATTCGTAAAAATTTCACTTGGCATCCAGTGATGCATGAAAGGTTCACGGGCAGCATGGACGCCACAGCCAAGTCACATCCAAGGTCAATACAGAGAAATGATGATCAACATACGCAGTCTTGCTTCACACAATCTTTGCATTTCCATAGTCTTGAGGGCACCAGTCTGATGACATTTCCAATCCAAAGACTAAATACATTTTCGTCAAGAAATGTTCCTCTTTTTCGCCCGGAGGACTTCCAAGTTCCAAAAGGCGGCAGAAACATGGGCTTTTATTTAATCTATTATTAACATATATTAATATTCATACAAAAATGGCATGGAACCTAAGAAGATTCCATCTTACTCTATCCAATACTATCTGTCGCATAAAAATCAATGGAAATTGGGGAGAAAATGCTTGAACAACCAAGAAATACAATGCATCCTTCTGCATTTCAGTTTCATTGGATCCCGTTCTTTGACTTCTCTTTTAAACCTTTTGGGAGGCCGGTTATTTACCAGGTCAACATCTTTTCAGAAAACTATTCGTGGAAATCCTCATAAGGAGAAGATCCGCTAGAATAATCGCTATCAAACATAGTTTCCCTTGGTGACAACGGAAAGGATTCTCTTTGTTGGGAAGAAGAACCTGATCAACATATAAGAACAAGTCGCACAGTTAATCTAGTTTTCAAGATTAGCGAAACGCTCGAGTACAAACTCATAAAGGTGTACCGGGAGTGAGTTAATAAAACCATCAAGGTTTAGTTTGGTAGGAATAAGTGTATACGCATGAGCTTGAGATGAAAGAATATCATAATGAATAGAGAATATTGGTGAAATTGTAGTAAGCCATGTAAAATATATTTTCTTACTACTCATGAATATGCAATATGTCTAACTTTATTCTGAAACTATTAAAAAGCTCTAAAATTTCATATATTTTACAATCCGAAAAAACCCCACTATTAAAAAATTTCAACTATTTTAGTTGATAATTTAAACCAAATTAGGATATTAATGTATTTAACAAAATATATATGACCAATTATCCAAATTTCCTATTTAAAAGATATTAATATAGATAATTACAACAATGGTCCCCATAGTTTCAACAATATTTTTTTTTGGTCTTCATGGTTTCACTTACAATAGTAATAGTTCTTGGGATTTGAAAAATAGAAAAACTTGCCATCAAAGTTTAAAAAAAGTGGCATTTTTAGTACCTTTTGTAATTTTTACTCGTAATTAAAATTAAATAATACTCAAAATAGAAGAAAATATTAAAATTAAACATCGTAAAAAAACTAACTTAAAATTAAACATCGTAAAAAAACTAACTTATCACTTAATATATTTCCATTATTTATAGATGGCTTTAGTTCACAATAAGCACTATAATTTTTAATTATTGTAAAAAAAAATAAAAAAATAGATAAAGTTAAAACTTCATTCTCAAAGTTAGTTTGATTTAATTGAAACACTCTCCAAATTCTCACGCCCATGTAACTTACACCTTTAAGTGTAATTAAATAACAATTATTATAAGCATTATTAAGAGTTACTCAAGACGAACATATAATAGATTTCTTGATCAAATTTGAATATCAAATTTAACTCACACAATTGTAATTAGAGAAAAGATTTGGGATTATTTTTTGACTAAATTTAATATATTTAGAATTTTTCTTAATTTAAAAAAATTATATGTTTATTATTTGTTATGTTATTACTAGCACGTAGTCCGCGCATTGTACGAGTTGTATAAAAATGTAAATTGTTAATTTATAGTTTTCTTAACTGGTTTGTGGCATAGTGACATTTTAGGAGTATGGACGAAAAAGTTTAATATAATATTTTTAATGCACGGGACAAATAAATTTATTTGCTTTCAGGAATATGGGACTAAAATTTTTAATTAATTTTAAATTTAATTTATTCTTAATCATTTTATATTTAATAATATTACTTAATAAAATAAAATAATTTAATGACTTATTTATCCAAGATGTTTAGATTAATAGAATTCTATCGCAAGTTTATTATTTAAAAATATTCAATTCATGGGACAAATCAATTAATTTGCAGACAAAAATAGAACGAATATAGTTGAAGGAACAAAACAAATTTTTATCTCTTCAGTTATAATATTCATCATTTTGACCCCACGCATAGAGTCAATTTTGGTATATATTTCTAATCGTGAGGTTTAGAAAAATTTTGTTTTGGTAATATTTACAAATAGAATAATTTATTTTTAATAATATTTCTATTGCAAAGGTGTTTACTTTTGGTATAATTTTATTCTGATAAAATTTTATTTAAAAATTCTAAATTTATGGGATATGTGTCAAAAGACTACGAAAATGTCGCGATTAGAGCGAAAGTAACAGAAGAAAACTTTTAGAACATTATATATATACATAAAGATTCTTATGTCTCTGTTATAGGGCTATTAGTTCAACTATTTTCTATTTGATAAATATAGGAGCATAATTTTAAAAAATAAACGATTGGTTGATAAATTAAAAGGGATAACGTATATAACAATTCTTGTTGGAGGGCAACCAATTTTTTTTAAACACCAAAACAACATAAATAGCTTCATCCATATATTTATGTAAAAAGACTAAGATATTAATTTAGTTAGATTTGAAAAAAATATTATAATAGATTAGATTAGATTACATAAATGTATATATTGACATGATTATAATGAAAATATTTTTCTTTACTAAATTTTGAATGATAAATTGATGGCATATGTGACAATAATTTGCATGTGCTAGCAAAAAAACTATATATTCACAAGTCGCAATTAGAACCAAAATACACCAAAATTCAAATTTTATATTAATAAGAGATGATGATCTTATAGAAATATTGGATAATTGTAAATGAGTCTTAGAATTATAAACTATATCTAACAGATTATTCATATTGTTGATTAATTGTACAAATTTTAATATGAAATGACAATAACCAGAATCATAACTTGAATAATAAAAATCAAATTGGTTGTTTATGAGAGGGATAAAACTTAATAATTATAAGCTGTTGCACAGAAAAATTAAAAGTTAAAAATATATATATATTATTCTTTGTGAAATATCATAATAGTTGTAGAATCATTGTCTATTTATATTATAATAATAGTGGTGCTGCAATTTGTTGAATTTTTGCCTTTGTAATAATTTTTTTCTTATGATAAGCGTTTTTATTGTTTTGATCTTATAATCTTTCAAGTCATCACTTAGTATCTCGAAAAACGCCCCGTGCAACGCATCTAATGTCTATCTAGTATATATATGTGTATACTCATAAACATGAAAACTTTCTATTCAATTTCATTCCCACTGACCAAGTAGGACTCGAGTGCTTCAGAGAAACTGAAAGAAATCAGTTGATGGGAATGACAGCAAAAAAAGAAAAAAAGATGTTAATACGAACAATTGCAACAAAAGCACCCATCTAAGCAACAAAGCACTACAATAGCAGCAACACTAAAAATTGCAGGGCCCCTTGTAAAAATTCGAAAGATAGAGAGAAACACCAACCTTTGTGCCCTCTGGAGCGGAACTTTCTGGTATGCCGTCGGATAAGCTTCTTAGCCTTTGTAATGGTTAGTTGTCTGCCAAAGGGAGAAAATTCCGAATCACTTCCACTCCAGTCGCCATTGAACTCATTCTCTCCATCCCCTCTCATTGTCTGAAAAACAAAAGCTGTGGCCTTGCGACGCTGAGATTTAAAGAGGCCCCTAATTGAGGTGACAAATCCATCACCTGCCCCATCACCCGGGCGCTTAGACCATGATATAGGGTACTGACCACCAGGTTTCCCAGCTGAACCTCCGTCGCTGTCACTGAGATTAAGATCACTATTTGGAACACCAGTTCTGCCCACTTCCCTTTGACTATGTGCTTTATCTTTGAACTTTTTACCCTACATATATATTACCGATGAAACGTGAAGGTACAAAAATTGCCTAACAAATTAATTTCATATAGTTGCTGTTTTTTAATATGAATATTGTATGTAATGCTCGTGTTGACATGCAAATTAGGGGTAATATCAAATTGAGTCGTCCACCAATCAGGTTTTCGATCAGTTCATTATTAACTCCACAGCAATAATATATCTTAAGGGTGCAGTAGAATCTCAAGGGATGTAAAGTAAAACATAAAATCCCACCTGCATCCCTGTGACAGACTTCAGGACTCCCCAAATAACATGTTTTTTCACTCGCGAGAATAGCCGCCTCCAAGTTCCGGTGAAGTCAACACGGTGGAAAGTATCCATCAGCAATCTTAATTCAGTGACAGATAATGGTGGTCCTTCATAAGTAACAAGTAGTTCAACCTATGCCAGTTTGATGTACACGTCAGTAAAGTTAAAAAAAAAGGCAACCTTGCTTGCTGCATGGAACAATTTCTCTTTTTATCTTTTAAGAAAAATACAAGCAAACTGGAAAGGTGACCTGGCTTATCTTGATATTGTGAAAGTCCCTCAGTTTCTTTGGCCTAGATCTTTTCTCCTCCTGTGCTTTCGCTGCTTTCTTTTCTTCAAGAGAGCAACGGCCTGTTTTAACAGCCTTCGTCTCTTTGGATTTACTTTTGGCGGGTTCCTCTGGCTGTTCGATTCCAAAGATCCCACTTTTTGTACTTGATGATGAATGAGCCTCTAATACAAGTTCATCGGCCACTGATTCAGCCAAAGATTCTTCCCATGATCTATCTAGGGAAGATGTTCGCCTAAGTTCAGGTGTTGAATTGCTGATAATATTAGGTTTCAGGTTCTGAAGTTTGCCTCCCTGCAAGTATTCAGCAAAAGTGATGCATGAGGCTCAAGGAGAAAGAAAGATTTATTCCCAGTTAAGCGGATGAATTTGATAATAATATTAAGAAAAGGTGGGGAAATGTTTTTTATCATGCATTTTGGATCCTCAAAAACATATAGTTTTGAAATATCCTAAAGCTGCACATTTCATTCCAAGACATGGTAATGTAAACAAATTCAGTTCAGAATTCAGATGCAATCTCCCAAAACTCACTTGATTAGAATCAGCATGAAGAGAAGGTTGACTGCCACTGGAGTTTGTTTTAGAGGAAATCTCAAGTTCTTTTGTTGACTGACTGCTGGAAACGGAAGCTTCCTGCAAAGATGAGCCTTTCTTTACCCGTTTTAAACCAGCAGTAGTAGACACCTTCCAAATATCCTGGATGTCGATATGTCATTTGTTATTAAATAATTATACAATAAAGCTGATGTTAGTCATCCAAGCTCCAACAAGAGGGGAAAATATATTAAAAAAGGCGAACCTGCCGACGTTGGGAATCTTGTTCTTCTTCGGGGAACAAGTACCCCCATATCATATGATACAGTGTTTCTGTCAAATGTATCTTGAGAGGATAGATCTCCACCTGCAAGAAAGTAGATGTTTAGCTGTAATTCAAGTCACAATCAGGTTAGAGGTAATACCAACTTCAAATCTAACTAAAAAGGTGAAGCTAGAACACTTTTGGGACAAAATCCCCAGAGGCAAAGGGAAAGGTTAAAGGCCATCACAATCTGATCATAAAATCAGGTGCCTGTCTTTCTAACTTCAAGTAATGGCCGTTACTCCGCATCCAAATGGGCAGCAAGGCATGACATATATCAGACACCCGGGTAGTGTACAACAGGAGTTTTCGTTTTTCTTTTCTGGGCAAGCCCAGTACAACTGGAGTTAATCCTGTGCTAACTATCTCTTTCTAAGAAGATGAACGATCTAACTACTCTTTTAAAAGTATGAACTGCTCAAAGTGTTTCATGCACTTTCAGTTCCAAGAATTATCGCAAAAACCATTATGCCCAAAATTGTAACTCAATTAATCTTGTATATTTTTTTTATTAAGAGATAATACTACATCTTTAGAGATTTAAGTCTATGATTATCAATCAAATTAACAAAAGATAAATTTAAATATATTATAAAATACGGAGCATATTTTTAAAAGATAATGCTACCACAACTTTATCTTTAGAGATAAAAGTTAGTGATTATTAAATTAATAACAGCTAGATTTAAATAAATTACAATAATACGAATTATATTCAATACTCATTTAATAATATCACCACAATATGTTATCTTCAATATATATTTAAGTCACGTTAACTATTATATTAATTTATGTAGTTACGCAAAGGATTGAAGATATATTTCACAAACACAAAATGTATAAATCTAATCTTAATTCTAAGATTACTTTATCAAAACTCAATTGATTATTTTTTATACATTTATATATTTGAGCCACGTTAACTATTATATAATCCAACTCAAATTTGGGTAACAATCCACGCCTACATAATTGGGAGCATTTCAATTAATTTATGTAGTTTCACAAAGGATTGAAGATATTTCACAAGCACAAAACATAAAAATCTAATCTTAGTTCTAAGATTACTTTATCAAAACTCAAATGATTATTTTTTATGCATTTATATAGCCAACATATCATGTGACCAATTTTTCTAAATTAGTTGTTATCACATATTCCAATAAAACAAAAAAGTGTTGTTATAATCAAACTCAATTAAAAGGAAGCACGTCACACGACCTTAACTGATTTTTTGATATCAATATAATTTAAGTAAATACAAATGACATTTGATTCATGCATATTCTAATTAAATATTAAAATTTATCTACAATAAAATTTGCCTTATAGTATATATCTAGGATAAAAAATTTCTTATATGAAAGAAAATAAGCAATAATGTCTGCTATATACACAATATAATTTCAATAATTTTTTTTCTTTTTGTATAATCAGCGAAAAGTGTAATATCTACTCTATATTATAAAAGCACGGAGATGTTTTACATATTTTTATTCCTCTTTTACCTTTCATAATTTTAATTTATTTTATAAATAATAAATACTATAAAAGCACAGAGGTATTTTATATATTTCTATTTCTCTTTTACCCTTCTTAATTTTAATTTATTTTATAAATCACGGGTTAATTAATTATCTACTCTATACTATAAAAGCACGGAGGTGTTTTACATATTTCTATTACTCTTTTACCCTTCTTAATTAATTAATTTTAATTTTTTAAATCAAGGATTATCTACTCTATACTATAAAAGCACGGAGTTGTTTTACATACTTTTATTCCTTTTTTACCCTTCTTAATTTTAATTTATTTTACAAATTACGGGTTAATTAAATTGAAAAGGAAAAAAATCTCAATCTACTATGCTTTGATCCATCTCATCATCGTCCCAAACAATAGAAACATCGAAGCCAACTCACCGCCTCTTCTCCATCGCACAGAACCTATCAGCAGCAAGCCCCCTCCTCTTCCGTTCAATATAGATAAACTATGAATGTATATATCTATCTACTCTGTACTACAAAAGTACAAGGATATTTTACACATTTTTATAGCCAATTTACCCTCTCATTCTTTTTTTCTTATTTTCCCTTCCTATTAACATTAAAAAAAGTCAGAATCGTGCCTATTATTGTACTCTATGCTATAAATTGATAATAGTGTTTTGTAAATTTTTGTTCTTACTTTATCCCCTTTGTTGTTCTTAGTTTACCATCTTAACAAAATTGAAAAAATACTAAAAACATATACTATTCATCTACTCTGTATCACAAAAACGCAAGAGTTTTTTTCACATATTTTCTTATTTTAACCTCCGATTTTTGTTCCTATTATAACTTTTATTATAATTTTTTACTATCTACTGCAAAATCACAAGTTTGTTCACATATTTTTGTTCCTATTTTACCTCTTCTTTTTTCTTCTTTTTTCTTATTATTAAAATAAAAAAAGATCTAATCGTACTCTATTATTGTATTTTTCACTATGAATTGTTAACGATATTTTATAAATTTTTGTTCTTATTTTACCTTCGTTTTTTTGTTCATAGTTTACCCTCTCATTAAAATTGAAAAAATGTCCAAACCGTGTACTATTCATCTACTTCTACTACAAAAACACAATAGTAATTTTTATTCATATATCTTTTATTATAATTTTAGAAAAAGGTCAAACCTTACCTTATTCATTTACTATTCTACTAAAAAAGTGCAAGTGTGTTACACATTTTTTTTCCAATTTTATTTTATTTTATTAATTTTTTCCTCTTATTATTAATTAATATTAAAAAAATGCATAACTGCACCCATTCATTTATTCTCTATCATAAGAGCACAAGAGTATGTTAAATATTTTATTTTTGTATTTTACCTTCTTATTGTGTGTTCTTATTTTACCCACAAGTGATTTACACATTTTTTTTCCATATACCCTCTTATTTTTTATTCTTGTTTGCCCACTTATTAAATTTTAAAAAAATCCATTTGTGCCTTTTTCACGTTAATACCATCATGCCCACATGAAAAATAAAAAATAAAAAGAAACATAGCCAAAACCAAGAAAACATGTTCAATTAACACATCTTTTCTGCCCGCATTGACTCCCAACTCTTCTTTGCCTGCAACTCAGATCATCTTCACCAGCATCGGGTCCCTCACCATAACTTATTGATTATTTAGTAACTTGTTCTATCTTATAGACAATATTAAATCTATTTATATTAAAAAGAAGCTACAATTAAAACTTTTTCAAATTATTACTCCTGTGTGTTATTCCAAAACTTAACATAATTAATTGTTATTAAACATAAACATGGTGAGCATGCTTTCAATATAACTTCAACCATAAACATGGTGGGCATGCTTTCAATATAACTTCAACCACTTATTATAATTTATGGCTGATAAAAAGAGCCTAATAAACTTGTTCTTTTCTGCTTACAATTAATGTTCAATTAATTTTTTTTTTGTTCATATTTTATTTTTCAATTAATTTTTTCTACCTCAAATTTATAATCATGGAACTACAAATTGGCGTTTGCTGGTAAGATTTCCGAGGCTCCAACTTACAACTATATAATAAAATACTATTTAGTTGTGTTAAAGTTCATGATGAAAATTGTTAGCTAGAATATTTGATAAAATGTTATTTAGTTACCTTTAAATTCAAATTGAAAATTGTTAACTAGATCATTTAAATATCAATAATAAGAAAAAACTAAAAAACTTGGTAATCACTTAATTTAAATAATTATTTAATGAAAGAGATGTTATGAGTTTGATCCATGACTTGAATTCTTATCTTATGTGCTTTGTAAGTCTTACAACATATAGGTGATCTTATCAAAACCAACAGGAATTCCAAATTTAATTTTAATGCTTATATATCAATGCAACATAAATTTCATAGTTGGCTTATTTAGTATGCTAAAAATAATTTATCACAATGCCAATTTTTTTATCTTTTATGCCAAAACCATTGATAATATTTTGGGAACTAATTAAAAATTAGCTCAGAAATTTTATTTCAGTAATATTTTCATAAAAATATATCTATTTGAAATTATTCTTATGGATCTGACTTTTAAAACAAATTTGTGAGCTATTGTTCCAAACAGTTATTTTCTGAACCAAGAGTTTAAATGTCATTTTTTTTAAACCCATATTTGTAAATTTATTTTTCCAAGAGAAATTTTATTTGTTTTAGAAAGCATTTTATAGAATATATATTATAAAAAGTTTCTTTAAATTTGAATATAAATCATTAACATTCTAGATTATCTAGCATCAATTTATATCTAAT
>MKEJ01027207.1:0-12878 GCA_001753735.1 Embelia ribes
ATAAGCAACCATATTTATCAACAAGTAAATTACACATAATGTTCTCACACAAACTCACACGTATATTATTATTTCGGAAACTACTCGTGCCTAAAAGTCACTCACAAGTCACCCCGAGACTTTAAGCATGAAATCCCCATATTGCCTCTTCTTGACCCCTCGGTTTGATCTAGCTACACATATCGGATCAACATACGCCAATACAAGAAAATGATGTACTCAAGATAAGGAGGAAAAAAAACTAATTTATTTTCACGAACCCAAAAGCACGCAAAATGATGCAATTCAAACGAGAGAACGAGAAGGTGAGACTTACTTCAAAAGAGAGGTCTCGCAATAAGGAATTCGAACATCAATTCTACCCGAATACTCTAGCTAGATGAAATCGTCACCCGAACCTAAAAACCACCTTTTTTGCACTCTTTCTCACTTCTACTTTCTCACACATATACTAACACTTAATGCATGAATAATGAAGTTAAAATGACTAAATGAAGCCTTACAGGACCGAACCTAAGGGGTTAGAATGGTAAATGGGTATGGCTTGAGATAGTTGACTAAAGTCAACATATAATAAAAAAGTAAAAAAACTCCAATAAAAATAATACAATATAAATACTCTACTATTTTTTTTCCTACTACATTTCTACTACATCTTACAACATATAAATGCAAACTTGTAAAACTTAATATCATATCGGTATATGCCACATGTCAATACCGCGCTTATGTGTACAAATGCTACATATAACATTAACACTTACATGTTTCACACACATATTACATTCATAAGCTAATGTAATATATAAACTCTCACAACACTTATGCATATTCAATACATATCATACAACATATAGATCAAAAAATTATCTTGGAATTTTCGGGACGTTACATCCTCCCCACACTAGGACATTTCGTCCCCAAAATTCGCATGCATTACACAAGAACATAACCATATACCATAGTCAGCAAACAACTCCTGTACTTCGCATGCATATCCGTTTCACACTCCCACACCATCTCTTTATTGGAGTCGCTCTTCCACAACACTTTGACAAGGCGAACCATCTTCTGCCTTAGCACTTTCTCGTCCATGTCCAATATCTGAATTGGCTTCACCTTATATAAAATATCTTCTTCTATATATAAGTCATCGAAAGCAATCATATGCAATGGATCTCGAATGTACTTCCTCAACATCGAGACGTGAAACACAAGATTGCACACTCGAGAATTGGGGTGGCAAGCAAGCCTATACGCCACTTCTCCCACCACATCAAGTATCATAAATGGACTAATGAATCTTGTTGATGACTTTCCTTTCTTGCTAAATCTCAGTATCCCCTTCTTCGGAAATACTTTGAGAAATACATGATCGCCCACTTCGAATGACAATGGACGTCTTCGCACATCCGCATAATTTTTGAAATGACTCAGCTCCGTTTCCAATCCTTGTGTAATCAATTGAACATTTCAGACTGTTTCTTGTACCAACTTTGGCCCAAGCAGAGTATCATCATCAACCTTTGCCTAATATATTGGAGAACTACATGAACACCCATTAAGTGTCTCAAATATAACCATCCCGATACTTGAATGGTAGCTATTGTTGTACGCAAATTCTATCAAACTCACGTGCTCTTCCTATCCACCCCTAAAGTCCAAGACACATGCCCACCACATATCCTCCAAAGTCTGAATCGTCTTCTCAGACTGGTCATTTATCTGAGGATGAAAGGCCGTACTCATCACAAGAGTAGCCCCCAATGCAACTCAGAGTCTTGACCAGAAATGAGACATAAAATAAGGATTACGATAAAAAATAATAGATACAGGAGTCTCGTGCAAATGAATGATCTCATCGATATACTTTCGACAAAATTTCTTAACTGAGTCGGTCATACGTATCGGAAGAAAATAGGTAAATTTTGTTAGACAATCCACAATTTCCCAGATAACATCACAACCCCGCTTCGATCTTAACAACCTCACAACAAAATCCATTGCTATCCGTTCCAATTTCCACTCAGGAAAGGGCAACAGCTGCAACAAACCACCAGGACGTTTATGCTCGATCTTAACTTGTTGACAAGTAAGGCAACGAGATACAAACTCTGCCACGTTCTTCTTCATCCCAGGCCATTAAAACTAATGTGCTACGTCATGAAACATCTTCGTTTTACCCTAATGAATTGCCAATCGAGAATGATGAGACTCACAAAGAACCTTATCGCGAATAGAAATAGGCATGAACAATTGACTTTGGAAATGCAATCCGTTGTCGTAAAATATAGTTCAACGATCTAAACTATGATCACTGAGCACACGCACATGATACATGTCAGACTCATCGTCAACATACTAAGCCTCTATCGTACAAGAAATCAAAGTTGGACGGATATCGATAGTAAATAACGCCGCTTTTTCTGCCGCCTCCATACTCTCCAAGCCAGACTCGTTCGAAATACGCATCATCTCCCACTCCTTCATAGAAAGATAAGTAAGAGAACACTGAGTCTTGCAACTCAATATATCCGTAACCATATTCGTCATCCCATGATGGTACCCGAAATCAAAATTATACTGATCCAAGTACTCTATCCACCTTTGTTGACGTATATTAAGATCACTTTGCGTAAATATATATTTCAATGATTTGTAATCAGAGAAGACTTCGAACTTCTAGCCATACAGATAATGGCGCCAACACTTCAAAGCAAATACTACAGCACCAAGCTCAAGGTCATGCATCAGATAGTTCTTCTCATAAACTTTCAACTGTCGAGATGTATATGCTACCACTTTACCTAGTTGTATCAACACGCAATCCAAGCCCTCCTTTGACGCGTCACAATATATAGTATAACTAATACCCCACTCCGAAATAATCAGAATTGGAGCCAAAATCATCAAAGTTTTGAGAGTAAGAAAAGCCTTCTCACACTAAGTATTCCACTCGAATTTTACACCTTTACGAGTTATCTTAATGATAGGAGGGGAAATCCCTAGCAAATCGACAATAGTATCCCTCAAGATCCAAGAAACTACATATTTTAAACATTGATTTTGGTTGTTCCCATTTGGTACCGGCCTCAACTTTAGAAAGATAATCTGCAACGCTACTCTCTAACACCACATGGCCGAGAAAATGAACTTCAAGCAACCAGAATTGACATTTCGAGAGCTTATCATCAAACTTATGTTCCCGAAGCATCGCAAAAACAACACGCAAATATTCTCGATGTGCCTCTTCAGTAGGCAAATAGATAAGAATGTCATCAATGAATACGACAACAAAACGATTGAGATACGACTGAAACATACGGTTCATAAGATCTATGAATGCAGTAGGCATATTAGTCAAACCAAAAGGCATCACAAGAAACTCAAAATGCCCATATCGAGTACGGAAAGCCGTCTTCAGTATATCCTTTCGAGCACATAACTGATGATAGCCATAACGCAAATTAATCTTCGTGAAAATTTTGGAACCCCGCAATTGATCAAATAAGTCATCAATCTGAGGCAAATGATATTTATTTTTCACGGTAACACGATTCAATGTACGATAATTTATACACATATGCATGGTACTATATTTCTTTGGCACGAATAAAGCTGGAGTACCCCAAGGGGACGTACTTGGCTGAATAAAACCTTTCGACGTCAAATCATCAATTTGAACACGCAACTCTTCCAACTCAACTGGAGCCAATCGATATAGAGTAATAGAGATAGGATTAGTCCTCAGTATCATATCAATAGAGAACTCGACTTCCCTCTCGGGAGGAAGACCACTGAAATATCGGGAAAAACATATGAAAAATCACAAGCCATAGGAAACGAATTCAACTCTGACAACACATTATCTGAAATAGATAGACCATGTAGCATATATGTTAAACTAGCTTGAGCCTTATGCGTATACAGAAGAGAAGGTAAGTGCTTCCCCTGATAACACACATTAATACACAATGTAGTTTTCATCGAAACTGTCTACGCTCACAATCAATAACGGCATAAAAATAAGACAACCAATCAATGCCGATAATAAGATAAAAAAAGAGCATACCAAACACAACAAAATCATATTAAAAAATATGATCAACAATAATCAACTCACACTTCCAACAAGCACTACCAATATGATATATGTTCTACCTAGAAGTGTCAATATATATAGTACTCAACTCCTCAACAAGCAATTGCAATATATGTGCAAAATGTATGCCCAAGTAGAAAGAAAGGGTAGTATACCTCGTACTACCGACGGCTCGGTAACATCCGGACCATGCGGCATAGCATAAGTATGAGTCTGAGACGTTTGGCCCTGCTGATATCCCCCGCGAGCACCACCACTACCACAATAAAAAGTTCCCACACTCTGAGAAGAAGGAGGAGGAGGAGGAGGAATGTATGGCATCCTCTGAGCCACAACATGATAAGAAGATGGAGCAGATCCATGTGAACTACTCGAAACAGCAAAACCCTCAGGATACTTCTACTCTATGTGTCTCCTAATACCGCACCTCCTGCACGTCACCGAAGGGAAAGATGACTGCAAATGCCCCCTACCACTACACATCCTACATGCCACCATCGAACACGAAGCCTGACTATGACCCTCAACACCGCAAAAAAGACAAGTAACAGGAAAAGGACAATCTCTAGACATATGGACCTGTCGACCACACTGGAAACACCCCAAACTCTGAGCAATCTGGCTAAAAGAAGATGAAGGGGTAGGTTGAGATCATCCACCATGAGAAGGAGTAAAATCGCAGGATCTCTTTCGACCCCCACCTCCACCAACACTCGCACTGCCTCTACTACCAACACTCGCACTACTACTGCCTTCATCGCGACTGCTTGAACCAAACCCCACATCAGAAAATAGGCCTTGAACTAAAAGACTGGCCCCAAGGCCTAAGAGGATGAGCATCAAGAATTTGTTGCCTCTTGAGTAAGCTCTCCTCAACTTTCATTGCTACGCTCACATAATCCTTATAAGACTTATGAAGCCCCGAAACAACTATCAACTTGAAAGCATGGCATAAGACGCTCTTAAATCTATGCATTCATCGCTCCTCCGTAGAGACAAGCTCCGATGTATATCGAGAAAGACTCGTAAACGCCCGCTAATGTTGCTGTACTACAGAACCATTTAGAACCAAATTCGAGAATTTCGTCCTCTTTCTCTCCTAAAGAGTATCATGAAAGAACTCTTTAAGGAAAGAGCCCCAAAAAGCCACCAAAGTCATACCACATTGCCAGTTCACTTCTAAATAGCCCTTCCACCTCTCGCCCGCTTTCCCTCATAAATAAAATGGTGAGGTTGCCATCCTCAAATCATCGTCCATAATGTGATTGCATCAAAAATCTGCTCAATCCCCGTGAGCCAATATTCCACCATAATCGCTTCCTTGTACCCTTGAAGATGAGATGATACATACACCTGAAGATCATCTGAGCCATCGAGAACCTCGTCTTAGCACTCAGACCACTCTCCACCCGAGTACGCTGCGCCAAATTATGGAACATCTCCTCCATCCAATGAAGTATGTTAGAGGGATCCATTGGAAATCCCCCAACAGTGGCACCACTGCCCAGTTGCAGAAGTCGCCTCCTCTTCCGGTTGAGTTAGTGGTGGATCACGAGGATGAGAATCAGGAACCTCCTTCTCACTCCTCAATGCTCACCTTGCCCACATCCTATAGGTCAGGGATATTCTTCACCAGTCATATCTCGACTTTACAAGCCCGAGTCAACATGGCCTCCATATTATCCACACCTTGCCCATCCATCCGACCACCCCGACCACCACATCGTCCACCACCTCCATCACCTCGAGTCATCAAGATGAAGAAAGATTTCCAAAATCTTCACATCACAAACAATAACAACAAAGTAAAATATACGTCAAATCATAAATGTTTTACTTTGGGTCAAATATGATGAAATTGAAAGATAATATGGACTAAATTGTAATAAATCGAAGTTATCGGGGTCAAAGTATAATTTATCAAAATCTGAGGGGTTGAACGAAGTCAACCTCCATCCCAGTGATTATTTCCCTCTTTAGCACTCCTTTCCAAATTTTTTTCCCTTTCCCAAATCAATCCAAACTTTTTTTCAAAAACTCAATTGATTAAAAATCAATTTTTATGGGTCAATTTCGACCTTAATTCCCTCAAAATCATTCCATAATTGTTAACAATACATAAACACATGTATGTATATATATTTATGTACCAAATAAACCCCAAAAATTTTCTTTACACAATCCAACCGTATGTCTCTCAAAAACTTTTACATAGAAACGGCAAGGAGCTTGTTTACCACTTTTCCCCTCAACCAATTTGACTAATTTGTCAACCAAGGTGGGGAATTCATAAAATAGGTTTAACCTTTTCTATTCTTTTTAAATCTACAAGAAATTGTTCATGTTTATATGATTTGATAGAGGGCTTCCGTTGCCCATATGTTGTGGTTCGAATCTGTATGTTCAATTTAATAAATACTATTAAGTGATTATAACATAAATTTTAGGGTTTGAGTCAAAAACCCACTTGATAATTTCCACTAAATTGATATAATTAATAAAGTATTTTTGTAGATTATCATAGGGCTTGTATGTATTTAGGTCACACTAACATGGTTGTAACCCCAACTTGTGTGTTGCTTGCATGTTTGGACATGAATTGAATTGTAATGGTCTTAGGGTTCTTAAAATCCGATTTTTGGATGCTCAAATGGAACCTCTTGTTGATCTAATGTTTTGAAATTGTTAGAGGGCTTTTGTTCGGGACATCATAGTATTTTGAAAGAATTAATGGTTGGAGGTGCGTATATTTGTAATAATTTAAGGAAAGTAGAAAAATAAGGGTCACGCACACATTGAACACTGTGATCAAATGGTAATAAGTGATTATGGAATGACACATAACTGTCTGAACGTCGAATGACAACCTCATTGTAGAAATATACACACGTTTAACCGCATGTACAAATGGCGCCCCACCTTTATCATATGAATTCTTTAATGGTTTGTTTAAAATAAAATTGAATGCTCTTTCCCGGGATAGAACATATATATATGTGGTCCGAGATGGGGCAATTCCTATTCCTGTTATATCTGTGACCTGAGATGGGGCAATTCATGTATCTGTTATACCTGTTACCCAATATGGGACAATTTCTGTTATCTGTTATATCTAGAACCCAATATTAGACAATTCCTATTGTTTATTATACCCGGTTCCCCATATGGGGTGCTTTGTTCCTTTCCCAGGAAGAAAAATATTTTTTATAAAATCTTTTATATTTTCCTGATGTGGTACATGTGGACTTGCCTTTATTGCGGTTTTCCTAAAAATTCATTTTTATCTGGGATTACTTGAAATTGCACACAAGTTTAATTTCCTGTGTTCTGACACCTGATTTGAAATATTAAGTTTCAAGGATTTACAATATAGTTAAAGATACTTTGCTTTACCTTTGATTAAGGAACACGATAGAATCTGAGTACTCAAGCTCAAGGGAAAACGATAGTTCTAGATAAGTATACCTCAATTAATAAACTATCTCTGAACATAAGACATGTTGAAACTGACTGTGAATTAAATAATTATGTATTATAGTATGACATTTACACTAAATTCTTTACGTAGTTCCTGTTTTGTATTCATGTCAGGATTTAATCAATTGATCTACGTAGGATCGATATCTCATAAAGTTGCTTTTCTTGCTGTTTAGGCACCTGTATACGCATATAGACCTATTATGCATGTTCTCATGAAAATAAGTATAATTATGGTATTGTCAGATATATGTTTTGTCTGTGTGTTTGAAACACCACTAGATTTCACAAAAAATGAGCTAGGAGTGTAAGGATCACTGTAGGTAGATAGATAGAGCTCACATGTTTTGGATGCTTATTTCTTTCCCTTGATTTATTTATACTGTTGAGTTGTTCATTTGATCTAATAAATCTTTTTTAGAATGTGAGATATAGTTTGGGTATTGGCAGTTTATGCCTTAGACATGAAACCTTTTCCCTTCAATTGTTATAAGTGTTGAGCTCTCTATATTGTCCTATTTAATTTATGATGACATTTATAACCCTTGATGTTTCGGGCTTCCTAAAACTCGAGTCGTCACAGTTGATATCGGAGCTCTAGATTAAAATACCTAGGGGCAGTGGTAGGGCGCTTGGATATGCAGTTTTAAATGAGAATTTGACTTGACTCTTCTTCGAGACTCTTGCTATCTGGATTATCCCACCTGAGTGGACTTGAAAGCTTGAGCTAGTTTGAAATTGGATTGAGGTTCAACTATATTACGTTTTTTCTATATCTCACCATGACTGACGGCATTAACCGAGGAACCCCAAAAATTAGATTGAAGTTCTTGCTTTCCTAGGAAAGTCCTGCTACCTAATATTTTCTTTGATGCAAGCAAGATCTTGTTCATTATGATATCTACATGAACTTTCAAAGTTTGACTACGATGCCTCAACTTGATTTTCAGTCAAATTTTTAGTTGACTTGTGCTTAAAATATATTAGATAGGTCGTCTTGGTTTTGATCCTTGATATGGACTCGGTAATGACCTTGAGAGGAACTTGACAAATCGGTGTTTAATTAAACGTTGAGAGCACTATCTTAGTTTTCACCTGTGTGGTTGACTGGGTTAATTATGCGCCATGATTCTTAGAGACGATCTCGTTTTTTCCCCCTTGATTTGTTTATGATGTTGAGTTATTCATTTGATATAATAAATTTCTTTTAGTCTCTGAGGTATGGTTTGGGTATGGGCAGTTTATGCCTTATACATGAAATATTTTTCATTCATTTGTAATAAGTGTTTAGCTCTGTAAACTATCACATTTAATTTATGATAGCAATTATAACATATGAGAGTAGTTATTATTGTTTTATGACGGTTACATTTCTTGACCCTTGATGTTTTGGGTTCCCAGGAACCCGAGTCATCACATACGCCATGCCTAAAAAAATTAACACAACTACAACACATTACTAATGCAACACTTCTACACACACACCACTACCACATAAGTAAATACACACCACATCTACACTCACGTCCCCAACATAAACTCTACCCGCAAGCCATTGAGGTTTATATAACCCGATCAAGCTCTAATACTAATATGTCATGCTCTGAATCTCGAGGACCTAGGGGAGAATGAGTGTTTTCCTTTTTATAAAATAGAATATATATATATATATATATTGAAAGAAAAGAAAGAAAATGGAAAACACCATTAGTGTTGCACTCACCACATCTCATTGTACATCATTCACATCAAAGCATGGAAAGAAAATATACATATAACCTATTAATGTACACAAGCCAACACTAACAATAAAATTAAACACCTTGTTTACATTAAACATTAAGGTGAAATACTCATCAATATATAACATATTACATCCTATTCTAGCCCGAATGTTACTTGTCACTTAAGACTACCACAAGCGGTAATATGCAAAAGGTACAACAACACTACCACAGAACAACACTAAGGGCTCAAATAATACATCAATATGAATGAGGCTAAACAAAATTAAAAATATGTCTTCTAAACTATACATATCACGCACATCCAAATCTCAAGAACGACCCTCGTTCGGCTCCACACCTACATTACAATTTGAATACAATATACAAAAGGAAAATACACAAGGTAGTCTAAAATAGCACGATAAATGTGATGCAACGTGATGCTATATAGTGCCTCAGCGTATAAACATGAATGCACATATTAGGTATGAACGTGATGCAATGTTATGCCAATGCACACACACCAACACATCTACCCTCGCTAATACACCCTACTACGACACAATGTATAAAGGTGTGACTAATATCTTTTACTTTAAAAATAACGCCATGATCTGCCTCCCGCCTAGTGATGCGACCAAGCTTTCATTGACCCGCCTCTCGCATGGCGATGTGAATCAATGGTAATCCCTGCGCTAATTTCCCGACTTTCATAGTAAGGTACCGAACCTTCTCTTTAATTTTTGTTCCTTGCGAAAGGGTCAACACTTGTTCCAAAAAGAAAGCAAAAGGACTCAATACCCAATATATGTAATGCAACTCAACTTATTTATTCTGAAAACTTCACTTTTAAGTTCAACAACATGTTAATAACACAATGCTTTTCTTTAATTCAAAACAAAACATAAAAAGGTATTACCTTATCCACACCATTGCATTTTCCATGCCATCGCATTTTAAACATTGCCTTTCACATTTCATTAGAAAATCTATGCAGCTTTCAAGAATACATTTTCCAACTTTGAAATACATCGCCAACACATTTCAATTTCAAATCAACCTTTCCCAAATTCACTTGAAAATGCTATAACACCACATAATGTCATGTAATGTATCAATATGAGTCATGTTTGCTTCTAAACACATGATTATAGACATGAAGCATAAATCATAGTAACATTAATAACACATAAACAACCAAAAATATAAACAAGTAAATTTTACAAAAGGTACAACACATAAACTTGCAATTATACTGTTATTTTGGAGGCTACTCATACCTTGCACCAAGCTAGAATGCACACAAAACTTTGCGCAAGAAAAGCCCCAAACTGTTACAACTCAAGCTAAAACTCCACCTTGCAAAACAAACTATCAAACGTCTCCAAATCGAAACACACCTTAACTCGTATGCCTTTCATATTGCTAATTAAAGGCCAAATAAACCACAAGTCAAAACTTTCTTTCTAAACCTCTGCTAAACCTTATGATTCAATCTAGATCCACTCAACAAAATGAGATGAACCTATAGAAAAAAAGAATCTACACGCAATGAAGAACAACAATACCAACTTTATTTTAACGTGCGACAAAAGCACAAAAATTGAGACATCAACAACAAACGAGATAGAAGTTAAGACTTACCTCAAAATAACGATCTCATAACAAGGAATTTGAATCTCCACTTTTTATCAAAAATAGAGTCTCGAGTTAGATGAAATGAAGCGATGAATCCCAAGACTTAAAATCATCCCCCTCACTCACTATCTCTCCCTTTATTAGCCTTGGTTGAAAATGACCCCAAAAAGTTGAGTTAAATGCTTTAAAAGCAAGTCAGCAAAAGTTGGCAAAATAGATAACAACTGGTCTATATGAATGTATCAACCAGATGCTATATATCAGCCGGTTGAGGTCCATATCAGTTAGGTTTCAGTGAGTTTTAGCCTCGGTGTATCAACCGATTGTTAACAACCTATCAGCTAGTTGTAACCTCTGAAAAACTAAAACACTTTGGGTCCAATTTTGACCCTTTTAGACCCCTTTACACTTTGAATTGGCTTCTTGCCAAAACACAATAGTTGTAGATAATTGAAATAACTTTCCATCGATATAAAATAGGGCTCAATTAACCTTACGGTCTGAGAGTTATCACTAAAATACGAAAGAATTGTACAAAAAGCATTTAATCCGACATAGCTTTCAAATGAATAATGAAACACTATAACGGCATACGCATCACCCTATCTCAATTCCTTAACACTGATACGCTAATATGTATATCATATATTAATGTGCCAATGCCTAACGACTCACCATATAACAATGCAACACATGTCCACTACGTAACACGATATGCCAACAACACAACAACCAACACGTTATGTATAACGTATAACAACACAGTTATACAAATACTATAACAATGCCAAGAAATACATGATAATAATATTATAGCGTATAATATAATATTATTAGAATGCAAAAAATTGTCTCAGAATTTTTGGAATGTTACAACCGCTATCTCCATAGAATATAGATTTATCTCAAGTTGGTGTGTTCAATAACACCATTCATCTAAAGCAATCAATGAAAGCACGATTGATTGACAACCAATCCATGCCAAGTATGAGGTCAAAAGATGTCTTAACCAAGATTATCAAGTCAAAGCGGAATGCAACATTCGCTACAACTAATTCACAAGACCTACAAATGCCTTGCAAAGGTATACTTTCTCAACCTCTTGGATCTATCACTCAGCCTTATCGGGAGTTTTCTCATAGTAAACTTCTTAGGCCACAACTTGGTAAACTTGGTCAGGTCTCTTGACGCACCATTTCTATTATTTAAAACCCTCTGCAACTGTTCAATCTCTTACAATAACTTAGCATTGTCATGCCTTTATGTCAGCACCATAGTAATATTTGGTTCTTCTATAACTTCCTCGGCATCCTCAAAATTTTCTCCGACCCATTATGATTGAACATCCTTCTCAATCAATGGGTTCCATTCTAACAGATAATCCAATAGGAGTGGAATTTGTGCCACGACCGTATCCCCTTCCTTGGGTAACATTAGTTTGTCCTTACCCACATCCATGCCCATGACCTTACCCAGAATGACCACGACTATGTCTTTATCCAACAATTACAGTAGATTGGGTGGCACCACGTCTTGTCCCGAGGTTGGAGCATAATCAGACCCATTTTACACTCCTCTTCTTACACCTTTATGGCGAGTAACCATAACCATTTCACTCTAAGATAAAAACAAGAGTATGTATCCATAACGAGTAGTCCTGGTCACTATTCCAAGTTGGTCAACAGGTACTTTATATTACTTAAGCAAATAGTCCCCACCATTGTTCCTAATTATTCTAACCTAGAGCATTGATACCAACTGTAACAACCCAAATTAAAAATAGAATCTAAGGTGTTATTTTATTAAGCCATAAGTAAATTCAAGTACAAATATGCCCAACGAGTCACAATCTATAAACATGTCCAATATTACAAACAAGGTAGCACAACTATTATCTGGGCTGAAATACGGCTACTTCTTATTACAACTGAAAA
>MKEJ01027231.1:0-10009 GCA_001753735.1 Embelia ribes
AAAATTAAATCATAATTTTATTTTGGCCAAAGTTGACTTTTTGACCAAAGTCAACCATTAAGTCAACTCCCGTAAGTCCATACCGGCAATTAAAATTTTATATCGTACAATCTCTGTACTTTCATATTTATAGTCCGTCGGTTCAATCAGAACTTGAATCGGACTTTCTGTCTGACTAAAAATGCTTAATTTGTCGGTATTTCCTTTAAAACGCGCTTTCTACTTGCTCTGGGAAAGTATTATCGTTTATAAATATCATTTGAGTGTTATCAGCACTTATGATAATTATTGAAAGCATTTTAGAATGAAAATATTAAACTAATTATCAATACACGCTTTTTTATTGAATTTGAACATGTTATATTGCTTTAGAAATTTTGGGGCCTTATAGTTTTCTAGCATTTTTTAGGTACGATAGTCAACGAACTCTAATATAAACTTGAAACTGCCATCATATGTTGATGTAAATGGATACGTCTTGTATGCATAGTTGTTTATGGCGTAGAATAAACATGATTTCATTAAATGCATAGTTTATTATCATGATTAAATGCATAGCTAATGATTATGTTCAATATGTAGCTTATTATCATGGTAAATGCGTAGCTTAAAATATTATGTTTAAATGCATAGCATTGCATTCATGGTGGTATGGTATAAGCATTACGTTTTATGAAAGTGAAGTCTTAAAAGAAAGGTGTTGATTTGAAATGGCGTAGTTTTGAAAGGAAAGGAATTCTTTAGCATTAAAGCATGTGTTAGGCTGTCACACCCCGAATCTCAGATAAACCCGGAGATGTGAGTATAGAAGAAAAAGAAAATAAAATAACTATTATTATGTCTACACCATTCACATCGCATCTATCCGCCATTGTAGGATGGTCCTAAGCACATTCTACAACATGATCATCAAAAGCATGAATAAATAAGAACTATGATAAAAGAAAGGATGAAGGCCAACGCCGACTTCAGAAAATACATATATACAATGCTGAATAAAAAGTAAACCTGCATATTTACTTATACATCACTACAAGTAGTATGCTTGTCAAAAATAAAGAAAATGGAATGTATACATAGGTTCTTCGTCTCTCATATAGGAGCAAGAACCAATTTATACCTTTGTCCATGCTATAACACTATCATCTACTATGCTATCAGAGTATACTACTAACAAAATACATAATTCTACACTAATACATGGGCTCCAAAAATATGTACAATAAGGTCTGAGCATCTACTGATACTCCATGCCTACCTCCGCACCTAACAAACCACGCATATTTCCAAAAAGATGGAAAACGAAATGTACAGTTAGCCAAGTAACTCTACAATAAAAGATAGACTAGGCTATATGCATTATGAATGAATGCATGACAAAACATGATAATCTTATGAACATAAATGTAATTATGATCATGAATGCAACGCATACCCATGCCATCCCAACACTTTAAAATATTTTTATTGGGACTAGTATCACCATGCTTTCATAAATTACTATGGTCGCCACCCACTGGTGACGCGACCGAGCCTTCATTGATTACCACTTGCTGGTAAAATAATCATTGGAATAATCCCAGATCTGATTTCCCGTCTTTCACGGTAAGACTTTTATGATCTCATTGCTAAAATCCACGCATTTTATAATTTGATACGTTTATTTCCCAAAAATGAAAGGAAAACAACCAACACATTTCAATTTATAAAATAATTTCCTTTCAAAATTTTCACGCCAACACCAATTCATGCCATGCTACATAAATGCATTGTAATGCATTTAACTACGTGATTTACATATCATAATCTACGCACTTTAACATGATAATCAACAATGCTATAAACATGGATTTAAACTATGCATGTAAAATATTTCATGTTTATTCTATCCCGCTACATATCAATCACATCTAATTCACCTACGCATATCCATACTATAAGACGCATCAACTAACGTTCATTTCTCTACGGTTATACTACACCTATGTGACCTATCAATCATGTCAATTTGTCTTCACATATTCTACGCCTATTAGACATCTCTATCATGTCCAATTCCATTCTATACACATCTCACATTCAAGACATATCATTCACACTTACATACGGACAAATTCGTCAATTTTATATTAAAGTTTGTTGACTACCATACCTAGAAAGATGCTAGAAGCCATCTCAACACTTCCTACTCAAAAACACCGAATTGTTACTTCTTCACCTCTCAATTTGATCTAGAAGATGAACATGAACGATAACTTACCTATAGATGAAAATGATCCACATGTGATAAAGATCAAGAAAATCAACTTTATTTTCAAGTACAAGAATGCACGAAAAATGAGGAAATTTAAACAAAAGAGACGAAAAATGAGACTTACGCCAAAATGTTGCCTTGCCCCAAGGATGAGAAATTTCCACTTGTTAATTGTAAACGAGCCCCGAGATTAGATGATTTAAGCCTCCAATGATCAAACTTTTTGAGTCACCACACCTTTCTCTTTCTCTCCCTCTCTCTCTCTTCAGAAAAGTTGGGAAAAAATGTAGAAGATAAGTGTTCGTCCGTACCACTTAAGTCAGTCAATACTAGTTGGATCAATTTAACAATACTTGGATCGATGGTCTAAAATTTTGGATCGATCCAATAACTTATTGGATCGATCGGAGCCACTAAAAATTTGAGTGCTCACACCTGGGCCTAAAACTTCCAAAAACAATCATAATCCCTCATAAACACTAATAGAAGTGTCTAACAACTTTCATAATGGTATTTAAGTGCCCAAAACTCGATTTACGCGACATAATACGACTACTGACAAACTCCGTCCAAACACTGTATTTCTATACTACTCGATGCTATCATCTACACTACGTGACTATGCACAACACACCATGCATATTACTTATAGTTCATGCATACTACATAATAATAATATTATAATACAATGAATAATATCATATTAAAACAAAACACTCATTAGAATTTCCGAAACGTTACATCCTCCCCACGTAAGGAAATTTCGTATCCCAAATTCACACATACTACGCAAAGGAAACAACGCACTGGAATCGATAAACAATTCTAGATGTTTGCTACTTATCTCCAACTCACACTCTAATGTTATCTCTTTGTTTGAGCAACACTTCCATAACATCTTGACCAAACGAATACCATGCTGTGCAATGTTTGCTCCTTCAAATCCAAAATACAAATCGGTCGAAGCACATACGACACGTTATCCTCCACATACAAATAATCAAAGTCAATCATATGAGATGGATCTCGTAAGTACTTCCACAATATGGATACGTGAAAGACCGGAAGAACCCTTGCAAGTTGAGGTAGCAACGCTAACCGACACGCTGCTTCGTCCACCGCCTTGAGAATAAAGAAAGGACCGGTGTAATACAGTGAAATCTTTCCTTTCTTCCTAAATTGCATGATCCCCTTCTTCAGAGATACCTTTAAGAATACATGTTCCCCTACTTCAAATGCCAATGGATGCCTTCACACATCCATATAACTTTTGTGATGACTTTGGGCCATCTCTAAATGCTACTTTATCAACTATACATTCTAAGTTGTCTGTTGGACTAACTCTAGATACAACAATGCTCCATCGCCAACTTCCGCCCAACAAATTGAAGATTTACACGGTCTACCATACAACACTTCAAATGGTGCCATTTCAATACTTTCTTGATAACTATTATTGTAAGCAAATTCAATCAAGCTTACATGATCTTCCCAACTTCCACCATAATCAAGCACAAAGGATATCCTCCAATGTCTGGATAGTTCACTTCGATTGGCAATTTGTTTGTGGGTGAAAAGCCATGCTCAAAGAAATCTAGGTTCCTAAAGCTTCTTGAAACCCCAACCAATAGCATAATATAAACCAAAAGTCACGATCACCGGAACCCTATGAAATCAAACAATTTCATCGATGTACTTCTGACATAATTTTACAATGGAATCGGTTATACAAATCGGAAAATGAGCAGACTTTGTCATTCAATCAACAATCACCCAAATAGCATCAGAACCACACCACAATCTAGGCAAACCTACCATAAAATCTATTGTAATCCATTCCCACTTCCATTCGGGAATTGGAAATGGTCTAAGCTACCTACCTGGATACTTGTGTACAACCTTTACTTGCTGACATATTAAACAATGCAATCCATACTCTGCAATATCTATCTTCATTCCAAGATGCCAAAATTGACGCGCAACATTATGGAACATTTTGGTACCCCTGGGATGTACTACCAAATGCAAGTGATGAGATTCAAGCAAAACCTCATCTTGAATATAGATTCTGGAATGAACAAATGACCCTAGATTCGAACTTCACCATCCTCCGCCAAACCCCATCTAACATGTTTATGTTTGCTAAGAATGAAAACTTGATACGTATCAGATTTACCATCTACACTCTAAGCTTCAATTATGCGAACGACTAAAGTTGATTGAACTTCGATCATAGACAATGTAGCTCCAATCCCTACTTCTTCTACACACTGCAACCAAATTTTTTCAACACACGCTTCATCTCTCATTCATCCATTGCCAGAAATGCAAGAGTACATTGAGTATTGTGACTCAATCCATCAGCTACTACATTCGCCTTTCTGGTATGATACTTTAAAGTAAAGTTATACTAATATAAGTATTCCATCTACCTCTGCTGACGTATATTCATGTCACGTTGGATAAATACATACTTGAGAGATTTATAATCAGAAAATACCAAAAAATATCTCCCCGTAGAGGTAATGATGCTAAACCTTTAGCACAAATACTACCACATCAAGTTCAAAGTCACGAGTCAGATAATTCTTCTTATGAACCTTGACTTGTCTTGATATGTATGCCACAACCTTCCCAAGTTGCATTAACATGCAACCCAACCCTTCTTTTGATTCATTGTAATATACTGAGTAGCTAATCCCTCACTCCGGAATGATAAGAATAAGAGCAGAGGTCAACAATGCTTTCAGAATGAGAAAAGGCTCCTTGTACTTTGCATTCTACTTGAACTTTACGCCTTTGCGAGTAAGTGTATTTATTGGGATTAACAAACAAAGAAAACTTATTAACAAAACGATGATAATACCTGGCTAACCCCAAGAAGCTACGGATTTTGAACACCGACTTAGGTTATTCCCAATTGGTAACGGCCTCAATTTTTTATGGATCAATAGCTACGCTACCTTCCAATACAACATGACCAAGAAAACATCCTTCGCACAACCAAAATTTGTATTTCGAGAACTTTGTAAAGAGTCGATGCTCCCGAAATTAGAAAGTACAATGCGAAGATGTCTCAGTGAGCCTCTTCTGTAGGCGAATACATAAGAATATTGTTAATGAATACAATGACAAAACGATCCAAATGAGGTTTGAAGATGAAATTCATTATGTCCATGAATTCCGTGGTAGCATTCGTAAGACCATAGAAAATTCGTAATATCCATTTCGAGTTCAAAATGCAGTTTTCTCGATATCTCCCTTCTGCACCCGTAATTGATGATAACCCGAATAAAGGTCAATCTTGGAAAAGAAACAAGAACCCCGTAGTTGATCAAAAAGACCATCAATACGTGGTAAATGGTACTTGTTCTTCACCGTCACACGACTTAATTTGCAATAATCAATACATATAAGCATCAATCCATCGTTCTTAAGAACAAACAACGTTGAAGCACCTCAAGGAGAAGTATTTGGTTCAATAAATCCTTTCAATGTTAGTTCATCAACTTGCACTTGAAGCTCCTCCAACTCCACTGGAGCCAAAAATGATATGGCGCCATAGCAATAGGCTTCATTCCCAGCATTAAATTTATAGTGAACTCGACTTAGGAGGTAATCCACTTATGTCATTGGGAAATATATCCAGAAATTCGCAAACTACAAGCAATGACTCCAACCCCACTACCATTTCCTCTGTAATAGATAAGCTAGCCATCATGACAGAAAGACAAGTCAATGCATGATAAGTATAGGGAATCACATGACTACACTCCTCTTGGAAACAAATATTGAGCCCCATAGGAGTCCTATTTAAAACTCTACACTTTTCGCAATCAATAATGGCATGAAAGTCTGTCAACCAATTTATACCCAGAATGATATCGAAATCTAATATGCCAAAAACTACGAAGTCATATGTGAAAATATAATTCACTATAAGAATCTTGCGCCCCCGATAAATGAGATCAATTAGATAAGTTTTATCCCCTGGAGTATCAATATACTTGGGAGAATTCAAACAATCCATAGGCAATTCCAATATCAATACAAAATGTAATGAAATGAATGAATGTGATGCACCGGTATAGAATACAACATATGCCCACGTAGAAAGAAATGGTAAAATACTTCGAAGAACGGACAACTCAACAGCATCTGGAGCTTGAGGCATACGAGGAATAGCATAAGCAAGGGCCTGTAAAGATTAACCCTGCTGAAATCCACTCCATCGAACTTTGCCCTGATAACCTCCACGTTGTACTCCTCCGCTCTAACACAAAAATGAAGAAGGTGCAGCTAATAGTGGCCTCAGAGCCATAAGACAAGGGTAGCTGCTATTGAGGTAAAGTAGGAGCGACAAAACCCTCTAGACAGCAAGATTGCATGTGCCCTTGTCGGCCACACCGACAACAAACAACTAACGGGCACATTGCCTGAACACGAGTCTCCAACCTACACATCCGACATGCCGCAAAAAACGTGCAATCACGAGCAATATGGCCCTAACGACCATAATAGAACTCCTTAAACCTTATGCAGTAGAGTCAGAAGAAGAGAAAATAGGCCGAGAACGCTTGCAAGAATAAGTAGAAAAGTTTCCCCGCGATCGTTTCTTGCCACCCCCACTACTAATATAAAAACCACTACTACCACCACTGGCACTGCCACTACAACCGTGATACATACTCGAACCTCCGTCTGGACCCTAAATGGAATGAGATTGAGAACCGAAAGGCTGGTTAGAAGGCCGAGTAGAATGAGATGCCTTCGATTGATGCTAGTTCACCAAGCTATACTCCATCTCCATTGCTACATCAATGTACTTCTTAAATGTGTCTGTGAGCCCTGACATCACATACGTCTGAATAAAAGGACATAATCCATTCTTGAAAAGGTGGCTACATAAATTCTCAATCATCACTAGTTTAGGTACTTACCAAGATAGATCGGTAAAAGACATTTGATAATCTTGCACCAAAGAATTTCCTTGAACAAGGTTTATGAACTCTTCTCACTTCCTTTCACAATGCATTTCGAAAAAAACCTTCGTCAAGAATAATTCCCAAAAAATGGGCCACATAATGTCCTCCAATCCATTTACTTCCTCTTTACTATGCCACCACCGAGCTGCCTTGCGCCGCAAGTAGAATGGTATTGTCGCCCTCCATAAGTCGTCATCGACCATATAGAGAGATTTGAATTTTCTGTCGACACCTCTTACCCAATCTTTGGCTAGGATAGCCTCGCCCTCTCCGGAAAAGATCGATGGCTCCATAGTATGATACATCTTTTGAGTCGTAAATACTCGAGTTTCGATATTTTTTGTACCTGTCCTTGAACCCACACCACTATATTTAAGACCGCTTTCAACGCTTGGTCATAATAGAGGATTCTTTCACATTGTGACGTCCCGTTGGAGCAGCAAGTGGAACTTGAGATTGAGGTAAAGGGAACTCTTCTTCAGATTCCTCCAAACTCACTTCCTCGCTTATAGGATCCTCCAAGTCATGGATATTCTCCGCTTTCCGAATATCTGCCTCTGGTATACGGGTGTGCCTTAGATGCATCTTTTCTTCGCTATGAGTCCCCGCTCTACTGCCACGACCATGCACATTCAAAAGTCTCCCTCCACGTCATCCTCCACCACTATTTTCATCCCTCGCACCATTACTAACTTCACATCAACAACCATGCAAGGAGGAGAAAATCATATTTTTATAATGTGATGATAGTATCTATGACAATGCAACTATCACACATTATGCCACACAAGAAGCTAATAATAAGCAAACAATTCCTATGCATTCTTACGGTCTAGCCCCCGCTAAGATCTCCTACCTGCAAGTTACAAAGGTTTATGTAATCCAGTAAACTTTGATACTAACATGTATGAGCTAATAGTAACTAAAGAAGAAAAAGAAAAGAAAATAAATGGAAAAAAGAATAAAATAACTACATTTACGCCAATTACATTACATTTATTCGCTACTACAAGACGATTCTATGCACAATCTATAACATGATCAACAATAGCATGTAAATAAGAACTACGTTAAAAAGAAAAGATGAAGGTCAGCACCAACTCTAAAAAATATATATATACATCGCTAAATAAAAAGTAAACCTATCTATTTACTTATACATCAGTACAAGCTGTATGCTTTTCGAAAGTAAAAGAAATTAAATGTATACATAGGTTTTCCATCTTTCATACAGGAGAAAGAATTTATCTATACCTTCACCGCAACAACCACGCTACATCAACTATGCTATCAGAGTGTACCAAAATACAAAATGATACATCATAACAAGAGTTTGTGCTTCTACTACAAAAATATGTACAACGATAGTGTAAGTATCTTATAATACTCTGTGCCCGCCTCTGCATCTACTAAACAAAGCAGAGAAGAAGAAGAAGAAAAATAGAATGTATACGGTCATCCAATTGGCTCTACAATAAAAAAGAGACTATGCTATTTGATGACATGAATAAACATGCAACAACATATAAATACAATCTATCATGAACATGAATGTAACAATGCTTATGAATGCAACGCATACCCATACTGCAACACATACCATGCCAACGCCAATGCTAATGCTATAAAATTGGGATGAGTATCGCTATGCTTTTAGATCGCTAGGATCACCACCCGCTGGTGATGCGATCAAGACTTCATTGATCACCACCCATTGGTGACATGATCAATGGAATAATACCAGATCTGGTTCCCGACTTTCACGATAAGTCTATATGACCTCAATGTTAAAATCCATGCATTTTATGTTCGATATTATATTGTCCTAAAAAGAAAATAATAACACTTAAAGCCCATGCATCCTTTGTGATAAAAATGAGTCTTTTAAATTAATGCATTTCAAAACATCTTTCTTTATAAAATAACACTTATCATAATCATAAATGTGAATGCTACATAATGTAATTATCTAAAATACACATTAACATGAATATAAGCTGCGCTAAACATGTTAATAAACTACACATAAAATATGCTATTTGGGCTAAAAATATGCTAATCAACACCATACAACTACCAATCATCTATACATACAAGACGTATCCATCACGTCTATATATAGTTGAAGCCATTAAGTTTATATCAGAGTTATTCGATTACCGTACCTAAAAGTCGCTTAGAAGTCACCCCGAGACATCACGTGCAAAAACACCCCAAATTGCCTCTTCTTGATCCCTCGGGTTGATCAAGTTACACACCTTAGACCAACAAGCTCTTATACAAGAAAATAATATACTAGAGATAAGAAACAAGAAAAACTCATTTATTTTCACGAATCCAAAAGCACGCAAAATGAGGAATTTCAAACGACAAAATGAGAAGACAAGACTTACATCAAAAGAGAGGCCTAGTGATAAGGAATTCGAAAATCTAATTTATTTTGATAGACAAGCCCCGATACTAGATGAAATCACCATCCAAACCCCGAAGTCTCACTTTTTCTTTCTATCTTTTCCTTCCCACTTCCTCACACATTTTAGTATACAAAATGTTCACACATTTTAGTATACAAAATGTATCCAAAATGAAGTGGACAAGTGGCTTCCTACTACTTAAAGGACCGGAAAAACAAAGGGATAAAATAGTAACGTGTTGGCTTGATAATATTGACACAAGTCAACTCTAAAAAAAAAAAAGTAACCAAAAATTCCTAAAAAATAATCATTAAAATGCTACACTATTTTTTTTCTCTACTTATTCTTACAACACA
>MKEJ01027233.1:0-13296 GCA_001753735.1 Embelia ribes
GAGTTACTTTGCTAACCGTATGTTTTTCTATTTTTTTTTATATATATGTGTGGCATTATAGGTGCAGAGGAGGGTCCAGAGCATATGTAGAAGTTTTGGAATGTGATGTATATATTTTTGGCGCTCATGTTAGCACTTTGATTTGATGTATTTTATATTGATGTGTAGCGTACTCTGATATTAGCGTTGGCATTGTACAAAAATATAAGTATATTGTGGCTCTTGTACTCGAGGTGAAGAACATACTTATACATTCCTTCTTATTATTTTTACAAACATACAACTTGATTTTGCATATGTCAACAAGGGGTTTACTATTGTTCTATGTAGAGCTGTATGATTGTATGTATACAGGTTGTGATGATGTATTCGATTACCATATCATGTATATTTATGGCATGATAATTATTGTAGTGGGGATATGAGCTGCGATAGTTATATATTATTATTTTTTTATTCTTATGTCTTCGGATCATAGATGTCGGGACATGACGGATGGAAATTTAGATTGATGGACTTTCGGTATCTATCTAATTTTGGTTGAGATACATACCCAATTTTTTTAGTATATTAGTTTCCTTTCTCTTGTTTTTCTCTATTATTTTTCTTTATTTTACTTTATGACCATGATAGGAAAGCATTTTACGTGAGTTATCTACTGATAGTAAATATAAACTAAACTCTGAAATTGTCAAATTAAAGGCAGATTACTCATGCAAAGGTTGAATTTACAGTTTTCTATTTTCAACACTATATCACTAGTCTTAGAGGGTATAAGCTGACAAAATGATGCAAATAGTAAGAGAGGGAATACCTTTATTTCTAACTAAAAACATATATGATCAGGATTAATTATTGAAGTGTGACAGTTACAGAAAAAAATTCATCCCGGGGATTGAATAAAATAATCAAAACCACTAACGCATTTTGCCGGCCATATTAAACGTACAAGCGCAACTGCTGAAATCATCAAATAAATCAAATTCCAAAAGCTTTCTATTTGATGTATATGTTCCATTACAATTAATATACACCACATGTATATCTCACTTACTAGCTTATTTCTCTACAGATCTAAAACATACAACATTTGCCAAATAAAAGAATTCAAAAAATAATAATATCCTATATATATATATATCCTGCTATACAAAATAAATCAATTTTCCAAACTTGTGCAAAGATATTAAACCACACAGAGAATGGGTGAGTGCTAATGTCCCATGCCAGGGCTAGGCACAGATCGTAGGATCCGGCCGATATCTGCCAGGTGTTTTGCGATGAGCTTCTCGTCGAAGATCATAGCATGTCCGTTCTTGCTCGGTGAGGAATTCGGGACTGTTCCCTTCGGGAGTGCACTCAGATACAATCTGCCATCCAAAGTCAGCTTATTCACCGTTTTGCCCTCCTGCATGATTAACAATTTTCGCCCATATGAAGACGATAAAGTAGAAGAGAACATGATAAATAAAATGAATAACACAGGGCTTGATCGAGCCATTTGTAGAGGTTAATTTTAGAGAGGGGGGTTGTTTTTCTAATGTGAGGTGTGGTGTTTGTGTATGATATGATATGTATGTATATATATATGTAGAGAGAGACTGGGAAGAGCTTGGGGATCAAGTTAGTGTGGGGGTCTGATCAAAAGTCAACGCGATGGAGATTTCTTTGAATGGGTTGAGAGCGCGTGACTCAAAAATAAAAAAATTGCCAGAGTGAAGAAATAATTTATAATTATAAAAATAAAATTTAACAATAATTTTTTTTAATAATAATTTATTATTTTTTATATTAAATTTTATTTATATGTTTCAAAACTGTAGGATTGATAATGAAATATGATTCATGGTACACTCACTCATAATTTTTACTTAATTTTTTTACCACCTAACATAACATATAAATATTAAATTCAATTATTAATACAATATATTTAAAAACCTAATTACACTGAAATTTTTTCCAACACACAACAATCGAATAAAAATGACACGCATTAGTAGTGAAACATTGGCGTGTGTTTTTTTAGAGAGACAAACAGAGGGGCCACGTGGAGATGAGTATGACGGTAGGTGGGAAAGTGCCGATTGTACTTTTGGTAAAGTTTCATGTGGTTAGCAAATCGTCACCGTCAGTTTTGACCTTTTCTACGGCTCAACAAATCTTCGCCGTCAGTTTTGACCATTCGGGAACGGAGGAAGGACTAAAATAACTCATGTTAATAAAAAATAATTCTATGCCCAAATTTTAAATTAACAAAATTCTCTCATTCCTTTAATTTCATTTAATAATTTTTTCTACATAATTTATATATAAATAGCAGGCCGACGAAATAGTTTACATTGATAAAATAACAATATATCTTTTATTCCGATTATTCATTTTTTTAATACAAATTATTTCATCCCCCTCTTTTAGTTTGGCAATTTAAAACTTTTCATCACCACTTATTTATCAAAATATTATGTTCATAAAAAAAGTAAACAAACAATTAAAATAAAATTTATTGGTAAATTTTCAATATTATTTTCAATAAAAATGTGTTCAACAAAGATCTATATGGCACGTCTATTTCCGGAACATCTAATTCAACTTTTATTTGACCATCTTCATTAAACCACGTCCGAAAATGCACAGGATATTTTTAAAAAAATTAATTTAGGTGTAGCATCTGTCCGGCTATTTATCTTGTATTTTTTAAATCTTTTGAGATTATTTTATTTGAATCAGTCAGTTATTATCGGTTGTTAGCATGTAAAAAACTAATGGCCATCAAAAACCTACCAAAAACAAAAATTTAATATTAAGGCCTTAATTTTAATCTTTTGTAGGTACATAAATGCAGACTTTTTTCTTTTTTTTTTGACGGTCAACATAAATGCAGACTTGTGTTGTTTGAAGATTGCGTCAAGAGAACGCGTACAAAAGATTTTTAGGTAAGAGATCGAATTATTTTATTTTATGGGCATGTCTTTTTCTTTATGAGGAGCATGTTATAGAGCCGCATATGCCTCAAAATGCAATTATGTAAAATATTTCAATTGCTACACTTAGGTAATTAACTAAACTTCCTCACATATATAAATTGTTTATGTATATTGCTCAAATTGATACACATATTCAAGAGTCCAAGTCAACATGCACAATTTTGTTCTTTTCTATTTTGATCATATGTTGTATGGTTAAGCAAATTTCCTCTCTTTTTCTTTCTCGAAAATTTGATTCTCAATTCGTGAAATTTTTCTATTTGTAGTTTCAACTCTCTATAAATTTCATACTTATTAGTTGTGATTCGGCCCCTTTTATAGCCATTTTAATACTGGGTATTAGATAGCTAGTCCCTTGAGATTAATTAACAAATGCATGATAATATAAATTAAGATGAATCGCACATATCCCACCCTGATTTTCAGATTGAATGTATGCTGAGGCAGCAGTTATTATTTATATGATATATTTCATATCACGGTCGGCCAAAATCCCATAACCTAATCACTGTTATCTTTTTTAATGACATTGGCATATGGCATATCATGTCTAATAATATATCAATAGAGAGAAATGCATGCATTTATCTCCATATAATTCCAACTAGTAAGGTTTTGGTTGCTTACCAATTTTTTTCTTAAAAATTAGGCAACGTTTGGCCATTCAGCTTTTAAATTGAACTTATTTGCTGTTTTGACATAAATAAACTGAAAGTTTTAAGTTTGATACATCTAATTTTTTTGACAAAAATAAACTGATTTAGTTACTTAAAAATTTCAACCAAACTAACCACGTAAAGTGACGTGGCCATTGTGTTTTGCTTAGTCAGGTTTCGACAACTTTTTCCAAATTTCAAATTCTCAAGTTGGAAACTGACGTAAGTATCCATTTTGTAGATATTTTAGATATAGTCAAGACATGCTTATCAAAATCAAAAAATAACAAAAAAACTATTTAATATATCAACCTAAAGGTTATACATGTAGCCGCAGAATATACTACCCTCGTAAATTTACATGAATTAAATTGCTATCAATTTTTAAATTTATACCTAATTACATTTAGATATATATAGGGAATGAGAATATCGAAAATTTTAAAATACATTAAATATGAATGTTTTAGAAAATTTATAATCTTTCTAGTTACTTATTATTGCATTGGGACCAAGTTTTTAGATATATCCCCATTGTAGAAAGGAAAAAATATATATATTTGAGATTGAGAAATTTAAATTTTTTTGCAAAAAATTTTGATCCAACAAATAATTGGACCTTATGCTATATCTCACTCATTGGGCCAGAGTCCAAACCAAACCACTTTCACAAGCCCAATTAAAATTTCACTTATTGTAACTTAATATAAGGATTAATTATGTAATTGTCCCCATAGTTTCAGATAAAATACTACATAGTCATTAATAATGGTGATCACCAAATTTTTAAAACCTTGACAATTTTGGTCCCTCATTTCAATTATTAAACATATCAATAGGGGTATTTGGATACACTGAATATTTATTGGGATATATTTATCCAGAAAATAATTACCTAATTTTGTTTGGGAGTACTTTTTGAATCGAACAACTGATTGGTAGCTAAATGAATTTAAATTAACCATCTAGCTACATCTCAGGGAATGATGTTATTATACATGTGAGATTGAGTTCTCGTCCACTAAATGTTAGTATATATTAGTATCTACGTACTCGTTGTTAACTGGATAAAAAAAATCATTTGTATTTGAGCATAGTCTCATTTTCTACCATCTAATTATAGCTTAATCAAACAAAGGCTACCTTTTTTAGTTTAAGAAAAAAATGGACACATACTGATTAAAAGTTTCAAATTATTTATGCTAATATAATAAATAAATTTAACTCAAAAGTTGCATTTCCAAATATTACATATCTTTTTAACAACAAACAATAAGGCATGGGTCCAAAAGTGCAACCAAACTAATATATTTAACAAAAGCATGGTGTTGCCATTATTCACAATTCAAACATTTTTTGTTGTCACCATTTTGTTCGCAAAATCTAGTTAGACAAATATGGGAAGAGAAGTAACTACGTAAGTATGGAGGTAATATTATGTACATTTTTTGAATTAAAATATTAAAGATGTAACAGCTCAAAATATATAGATTACAGCTTTTGGATAAAAAATATACAGATCTTATGAGTAGAATAGATTCTGCTCGTGGCTACAGACAGATGGATATGTAGCTACGCATGGTCCACAAATAAGCACTGCAACTGGTCTACTAACCCCAATTTAACAATTCTAAAATAGTGTAACGGTGGATGGAAAATTATGAATATATCTATTTTCATCCATTTATATATAATTGAATAATTTTAATCGGCACGTGTTTTTAAGTAGAGTCGAAAGTAAGTTTTTAAATATGAAATAAAATAGAAATGACTAAATATACCAAAATATACACATATAATTTTTGTTTTCATCTAGTTACAAATATATTTATAATTAAGAAAAGTCAATAGCGATAATTTAAAATATTTTGTAATAATTAAAACATACCAAAATATAAAGTCTCTAATTATATTTAGATGTCAAAAATAAAACATGACAAATTATTTATGGACAAAGGGAGTAATAAAAATTTTAGGAATAATTTTGTAATTGAATATGCTTATTCTATTTACTTGTTGCTTGAAATTAGCTTCAATTATTACGGCATTACCAAGAGTCCTTTCTCATTTTTTTGTATCACTTCTCACTTTTTATAAACTCATTAATTTCATTAGAAATTCATATTTTATAAGTTGCTCATTTCAACTTTTGTATAAATTTTGCCAAAAAAAAAAAAAATTAGAATAATTATATATTGCATAAAAAAATATAAAAAAAATGTCTGAATCTTAACTAGAGTTTTATAATTTTTGTAAAAAAAAATATTTCTTTTGAATAGAGAAATTCTAAATAATAGATTTTTCAATTGGAAATTTAGCATAATATTTCTGAAATTTTTTCTAAAAACTACAAAATATCAAAAATATTTGTGTGAAGTATTTCTCTTCTCTGATTTCTTAATGCAAAATCAAATATGAGAAATCTTTGAAATAGAAAAATTGTTGTGAATGGTCTTAGATAGTTTAAATGGAGATGACTTTAACAATCCAGAATAATATAATTGTGAGATATAAATTCAGTACAATATAAATTCATTTTATAAATTTTTTAATTTATTCAGATTAAAATAATAATTAAGGGGAAAAAAAGAAAAGATGTCGTACAACTTTTCCGTACCAATTGTATCCTTCTTTTTTTTTTTTGGGAATATAAACTCGTGAATTCATATTTATTGTTAGTGCTTGTTAACATAAATAAAAGATTGTGGAAATATTTATTTTAATTTATTGAATCAATTAGAAGATTATTAGGAGATCATGGCAAACTCATTGTCAAGATTCATCTCTTTTCTTATTTCTATTTTCTGTGGCTATATAATCCCAAGACTTGCATCCTCTTGAAATACAGGAAACTATTATACTTTTTTTTTATTTTAGTTTTTATCATGTTAAATATTATGATTAATAATAACCTTAATTACTTGTATATATTTACATATGCATGATTGCATGGACACCCTTCCATTACAAGCTGGTTTTCGATAGTGAGTTTTACTTATGGTTGTTTAATTATAAATTTAATACGGTATCAGAACAAATTTTTTTTTTATCATTGACCCGATCATTACGTGCACTTATTAGGCATCCACGTTTACTAGATGTGGGTACGATAAATGAGCTATTTTAAGTGTTTGTATACCAGTGTAGATACTAATGTTTATTCTTGTTTTTGTTTTATTTATGATGAAAACAAAAGAAATGATATTGTTAAGAAGTATTTACTTTAGTGTTTCTAAATGGGTTTCTCCCTTTTAATCTCTCCAATGAGAGATGGGAGAGAGAAATATTTCTATAAATATTATAGTAAATTCATCTGTGGAAAAAGTTAATATTCAAGATTTCTCTATTAAAAGAAACTTTTTTCCATCAAAATAAAATGAATACCCTAATATATTAGAGAATATTTTTTTAAAATTTATTAATTTTATATATTTAATAATGAATAGTAATATTACGGACATTTTGGTGACCTAAAATAGGAAAATAAGCCCTTATATGATATCTGATGCAAATGCTTTTAAGATTATTCGATAAATTTTTAGTTGCTTCGTAGAGTATAACATTCACACATCTATTGCCAGTCTGGTTTCATAGTTACTAATGAATTGTTAACTCCTCATTGATTGTAAGATCTGAGATGTGTGATCACTAAGGCTCGTGAAATATACTCCAATGCACTTTTAACTAAAGCTCGTGAGATATACTCCAATGCACTTTTAACGAGGTGTCAACTTCACATGGACTTACGGTATGGCCCTCATTTCATTGTTAGGAGTGAATTGAACAAGGCACGAGAAAAGGTACAAAGTATTTGTATCTAGAACCCAAAGTTATTGCTACCAATTATTGAACAGTTCAGCCACGGTTTTTATGAAGCTCAAGAGTTACCTTTTAAAAACGAGCCGAGTCTGAGCTTGTATTATGTGGTGAGCGATCTGGTTAAGAGCTCGGCACAAGTCCCATTCATTTCGTAAGTGAGCATTTCTAGGGCTTGAGAGTTGAGATTAGGACTCATTCAGCAAATGAGACCTGAAAAGCCTGCCTGAATTCATTGGTTTACGTGTTTTGATATAGGTATCGAATCATATGTCAAGTGCTCGGCTTTCTCTATTTTAGTAAAGATGAATTGGTGAATTACAACTCGATTTTTTAGAGCTCATGTAGGAAATAATCAAAATTAGGACCTAGCAAAATCTCAGATTCAACTCAGCTTTTGTACCCCTTAGCAGACAACGAGACAGTATATAAGTTATGCCCGACTCAGGTTGGTTGGGCTCGGCTCAATTGACTAGGTTACATCTCTATTATATGTGTGAAAATAAAATACTCGAGAACAACTTATAATTTATCTATTAAGAGTTTTAAACAATAAAAGTAAATGGAACAAGGAAACTTAAAAGCAAGTGTTTCAAAGATTTCATAGACTAGCGGTTTCGAATTATTTGCTCTAGTAAAGTTCTGCACTATCGTATCATACCCAATGCCTAATAATAAGCGTATGATTCGATGGTGCCGAATCTCATTGAAGCACCTGATTCAGATTATATAGGTTTTAGCGGGATAGAAGCCATTAGGCTTTATCATGTAAATTTTTTTTGGAGTAACTTTTGCTTTTATGGTCTGGTGCATGTTCTTTTTTGTGTCTTAGAGGGCCACAAAAAAAGACAAATCATAAAGACTGTACAAATGTTGGGGTCAGACTAAAGCAAATTATTTTCACTATACCTTCAAAACTTGGACCATCAATTGAATTTGGACTGAAAAGGGGATTGAGGTGGCTTGAGTTCATAATATATTCAACTATGGAGGCAATGGTTGTAAGGACTTTGTACTAATATCTTTAAGGACTTATTCAACCAAGATTCTCCTATCACGTCACGTCAGCAGGTAAGGAAAGCGGGTAAAAAATTTTAATAGGTGTAGCATTGCTCTTAATCAATAGTAGGTTATTTAAATCATTAATAACTATTGAATTGAGAATAGTCACGGACGTTTAGAAATTTTGTTTATCTCCGTAACAAATGGTTAAAATTAGTGTAACACCACCAGCTTAAGTCAATATATGATAGAACAAGGGCAATTGCGCAAGTTGAAGGGAGAGAAAGTACCCTTCGTTGTCCGCTTGTTTTCTCCTAGGACAGTACTTGATATATATAATTCTTTGTATTTGGAGAACACGACAGTACTATTTGCTTGGCTAAACCCTCCACAATTGACTATTCATCCGCGTTTTACCCTGCAGAATGAGTCGCATTGCATTTCTACCCCAAGCTTCAAGATTTTATACGCTTTCAAAATCATAACTACTATAAACCATTTTTCTTATCTGATAATAAGCTAACTCTTGTGTGGAAAACCGTAGGGGAACGGATTTGTCAAAATTCCATACCGAAGGTCGCTATATCAAAAATGATATGCACGGATATTGTCAACACATCAAAATAGTTCTATATTGGTCGTCCAACACCTGCTTTAGGCAAAGCTATTATCACCAGCATGTGACTTAATATATGTCTTCAACCGTGAGATGAAATATGACTCAATGCACGGCCTCATGCGGATGGTCAGATTCGTCGTCCACATCCGTATGAAGCTGTATAGTCGCTGCCTGACCAGTTTTCCTTCAATTATTTGATGCATGCTAACATGTTACAAAATGCACAAGCCAAGGAGTTAAGCATTTCGGCCCAATTGAAGGGAGAGCCCAAAAATATTAGGCCCAATAAAATAATCCATCTGGGCTTTGTATTTATTGTTAAAAGCCTGATAAACTTTTTATTTACATATGATGATATATAATAAAAATTATTAATTTATGTCAAGAAAGCATAAAAAATTTAATTGGGTAAAAGTAACATAAATTGTTACCACGAAGAGAAGTTTCTGAAAGTATTCAAAAATTGTTATTACCAACGACAACGAGAGTGGTGAATAATCTTTCACATATCCACGCCTATACACGTAACATTTCGTCACCTACACACATATATATATACACACACATAATATATTGTATTTCTTCCTAACACGTAACGTTTTTGTTGCAATGGTAGCGCATCACTTAGGATTTATAAATGCATTATATTGTAATTCTAATGATTTGTAAATGCTATTGTCGCTAATTCTTTTGTTTAATCGATGGAAGAGTGAATATATTGTTTGTCAATGTGAATCGAACCTTGTTTTATGGTCATCCTTTTGGATCAAATAGTATTAATTAATACATTTTATGAATTTGCAGAAAATTATACAATAGTAATATAATTTCGAAATATTTGAATCTTCTAAAAAAAAGGTTGCAACTTGGGGAATCAATTAATTTTTTTTTTATAACAAAAAAGAAATAACAAGCTACTTTAATCTACTGCTAAAAGGACCGAGTTGCTGAAAGAAACACCGTAAATAGCAATTAGTGGTCAATGGCACACGCCTTGGCCGATCGAACGGCCCGAATGTCCTAGGCCCCTGAGTGTTATATTTAGCGCCAACGTTAACAAATAATCAATTATCTATTACAGGAAAATATAAGCGAATTTTGGTTGTTAAATTACTAGATTTGAATTTGTGTCACATAATGAATGGGAAAAAACAATAGTCAGTGGCTTTTGTTTTGACTTACTGCTTTTTGTGTAGTAATATTAATTTTTTTCCCCTTTAATTTTTGTGTTTGTGCATGGAAAAGAAATACCTAGCCTCGGAAATTTTTAAAAATTGTTTGTTTGAATTTCGAAATTCTTTTATAATACCTTTGACCTACTGTCCCTTCCCTACGAAAAAAATAAAATTAGGTTACTATATAGGACAGCAAGACTCATTCTTCTGAACTAGAAATTTTTGTTCTGTCATTAGCTTAGGATGCAATTAATGTCTGCTAGATTTGTGACAATGGCATCAATATACATGGTTAAAAATCGTTCTTAACATCTTAAATTATTTATTTATTTAATTATTATTATTATTATTATTATTATTATTATTTTATTTTATTTCTTTATGAAATATCTTAGATTTCTTAAGCATGTAAAATTAAACCATGAAATTACATCTATATACATGATTCTTAGATTTCTTAAGCATATAAAAACCTAGCTTACCAAATTTGTCGTGGGTAGGGTGCACTCCTCTTTCAATTCTAGTTTCCGCTCTTACAGTTTTTTGAATTATAAGACTGACACTCTCATGTTTCCGCTTGCCAACTTGGTGAGCTAGGTAAAAACCTTGAAACTGGCCTTTCCGTAGTTCAAAACACTTTGCCAAGTGTTTAGATAGATAGCACAACTCTTGCAGGCCTCCTCTTTTATTACAATAATAATAATTCGCACTTACCTTGAAGCGAATGGAACGGAAGACATTTAGACCAATGGTACAGTTTTTACTCACACGGAGGTTGTTTATCATACCGTACCCTTATTTTTGAACGATATAATATGTTATGATAAATCTATGCCCGAATTTATCATAATACATCACTGTGTATTTTGTATAGTTTGACAAATCCTGTGTATTTTGTATCACGCTATTGTACTTCATGGTTGATTGGACGATCATCGTGTGAATCATTGTCTCGTCGGATTAATTTGCATCGATTGGATTGTTAGTTTCAAACTACCAATTACTGGATTGTCTTTCCAAATTAAATTTTAAATTGTAAAATTGTAAAATTGTTATGTTTAGACTTCTCCAATAAAAGGGTAAAAATGCTTAAATATCAATTTCCATGTATGTGAATGAATTTAATATTTAAATATTAGTTTAAAATGAACCTAAAATTGTCTGATAAATGGAAGTCGAAGTGTTTCTTTTTATGAAGAAAAAGAAAAAGATGATAATAATTTGTACTTGCCATACATCTATTTTTTTTTTTATATGGTTTAAGTAAAAATATTTTCTTTCATTTGGAAAATAAAATATATTATAATGCTAAAATGCATAGATGATTTACGCTAACAATCAATTGTAGTATTTGTATTTTAGTGAATAGTGCTCCCTATTAAAAATGAATATTGAGAAGTCATTTTATGAATTTTTTGCTCTGATATTAGTGTACTAAAATTTTGTCACATAGCAAAAATTTAAACTCACGTGCAAAGCACATGTAAATATCCCAGTATTTATACATGGACCTTGAAACCAACACGATTTAGTTATACTTTCCTCTTCATCCACTCCACCTTCGTGAGACAATGTCTCTCAAACGTACGAGCTGTAATTCAAATGTGAAATAATATGTTACAATATTGTGGCCGGAAAATTGTACTCTAAGCGCAAGTGTTGCAATGTCTATATCTTTGCGCCGCATGCATTCATATTACAACATGACGAATGTTTGCAAGCACCGTACAATGCTAACGCGATAACTTTATGCCAACGCTTCAAGACGATTGTTTACATACATATTATATGATACTTTTAAGTATTACTAGTGTGAAAATCTTGCGATGCACGAATTATCTGAAAAATATTTTGTTTAGTATTACTATAAGATTTGATATTTTATAATATATATTTTTTTGTAAAATATTTTATTTAAGATAACTTATATTTTGATTTTTCAAAATCAGATACTCCCAAGTTTTCAAATGCGTAAAATTTTTATGATACTCTTTGGATTAAAACAAAATAAATTATTATATGAGAAATTTTCACAATATTGTTTACACTCTCATGTATGTAACTTACATTTACGTATTAGAAAGGAAAGAAAAAGGATAATCTATAAAAAATTATAAAAAAATATTAATGAAATTGCAAAGGAAAAAAGATGTGGAAGAGTATATAATTCTATACAAATTGATATAGCATATGCTTTCATATTTATGTCAAAATGATATGAGAGGTCATATAAATATATACAAATATACGGAATAAAAGGTGCAGTAAAAAAATGATCATACAACCTTTTTAGCAAAGAAAAAAAGTAAAGAAAAAGTACCTTTAAGATCTTTTACATTTTAATGTCAATTGATAGGTTAAATTTGCAAGATAAATAATTGTAAGATGTGAGTTCTTCAAAACAGTCAACAATGCCATTATTTGAAAGATACCAAAAAACAAAATAATAGAGAAAAAATAAAAAGAGGTTAATTCTAAAAAAGAGTACAGAAGAGCAATACCCTCTCTTTGTTTTTTTCATTGTCATTTTTTTTGCAAGGGATGCAAAATTGGATGGAAAATACAAATATATCAATACATTTTGTAACGGAAATCATTCATTAATGGAAATTACTATTGTTTTACTTTTGCATTAATGGAATGATAGGATATTGTAACAATCACTTGGGTTTCTAAGAAATTACAATTCCAATAACCTTTTCACTTCACATATATCTCCATTGTAGTCAAAGAGTAAAAAATTAAACATCAGTTTGTAACTCTTTTGACTTTAAGAAAAATTATTATATATTTATTATATATGATATAATAATTGTCATTAATGCATATATTCATTTGTCATTAAAAATTCTTCATTAACTTATTTTTTGTTAACTAATTTTAAATTAAATTTATTCTATTAATTTTATCATTCATTAACTTATTTTTTATTAACTAATTTCTCTTATGTATTGATTTCATTTTTTTTTTTTCTTCCATATTCTTGTAGTCAAAGAGTAACTGATGTATCATTTTACAATCAATTATATATGTTATGAAAA
>MKEJ01027243.1:0-11779 GCA_001753735.1 Embelia ribes
CCAACGACTTCAAGAATAAGAAATGGCCGAATAAAACATGGCACTAACTTGTCCTTCTTCCAAAAATTCATAATGCCCCGCTTTAGAGAGACTTTGAGAAATACATGCTCTCCAGGCACAAATGCCAACAGTCATCTTTGTTTGTCCACATAACCCTTATGTCAACTTCTTACTGTCTCCAATCTCTGTTTTTTCAAACGAACATTGCGAGTAGTTTCCTCGATCAATTATGTATCTATCAGAGCTCCATCACCAACCTCGGTCCAACAAATCAAGAATCGGTAGGATTTTCCATATAAAGCTTTAAATTGAGCTATTTCGATACTTGTGTGGTAACTATTATTATAGGCAAACTTGATCAACGCAAGATGATCCTCCCAACTACCCCCGAAGTCCAATATACAAGCTCATAACATATCCTCGAGCATCTAAATCCTACGCTCTATTTGACCATCCATCTGCGGATGAAAATCGGTGCTTGATGATAACTGGGTCCCCAGTGCTTCCCGAAGGCCCAACCAATAATGCGAAATAAAACGAGAATCGTGATCAAACACCATCAAAACTGGAATACCATGTAACCAAATGATCTCATCAATATATTTTTAACACAATTTCTCAACTAAGTCGGTCGTACAGATGGGTAGAAAATGTGCCCTCTTCTTCAATTGATCAACGATCACCCAAATAACGTCATTTCTTCTTCGAGATCTCGGTAAGCCAACAAAAAAATTTATAGTAATATGTCTCTATTTCCACTCAGGAATGGGAAATGATCTAAGTAATCCACCAGGTTGCTTGTGTTCAACCTTCACCTACTCACATGTCAAGCAACCAAAAACAAACTTGACTATGTTTTTCTTTATATCGGGCCACCAAAATTGTCGAGCCATATCATGGTACATTTTAGTACCTTCGAGAGGAACCATTAAACGAGAGTGATATAACTCTCATAATACATCTTCTTGAACCAATTCTGGAATGAATAGTTGACCATAATCCCGAATCCCCCCATCTCCTACAATTGTCCAATTATCAAGTCTATGCTCGCTAAGAATGCGAACATGATATGCCTATTCGGCATCTAATCATTGAGCATCAATGACTCACATAACCAAGGTCGGACTAATCTCGATAGTGTACAATGTAGCTCCAACTCTGACATTTTTGACATATTCCAAGCCGAACTCATTCAATATTCTGAGCATCTCATAGTCATCCACTGCAAGAAAGGCTGAGGAACATTGAGTCTTATGTATCAATGTGTCTGCCACCATATTAGCTTTCCCCGAATGATATTCTAGATCAAAATTTAATTGATCCAAATACTCTATCCATTGTCTTTGTTGCATGTTAAGATCATGCTGGGTGAATACATATTTGAGCTATTTATGATCCAAGAATACTTCAAATTTCTTCCCATAAAGATGGTGATGCATACCTTCAATGCAAATACGACTACCTCGAGCTTGAGATCATAAGTCGGATAATTCCACTCATGCACTTTAAGTTGCCTTAATGTGTATGCTACAACCTTACCCTATTAAAATATAACACTCTCGAAACCCTCTTTAGATGCATCACAATATACTGAATACTTGAGTTTTCATTCTGGAATATTTAAAATAGGAGCCGATGTCAATAACTCTTTCAAAGTACTAAAAGACTCATCGCACTTAATGTCCCATTCGAAATTTGTCAATTTACGCATTAGATGCATCATAGGAGCTGCCAGATGAGAGAAATCCTTAACGAATTGATAGTAATATCTATCTAACCCCAGAAAACTACGAATCTTAGATATGGGTTTTGGTCGTTCCCAATTCACCACAGCCTCAATCTTCGACAGATCAATTGCAATCCCCGCTTTCGAAACAATATGACCCAGAAAACATACTTCCCAAAGCCATAACTTGCATGTAGAAAACTTCTCACAGAGCTTATGCTCTTGAAGTGTCCAAAAACAATGCGAAGATGATCTTAATGTGCCTTTCTAGTAAGCAAATAGACAAAAAAAATCATCAACAAATACGATAATAAATCAATTGAAATAGGGTCAAAATACATGGTTCATGAGATCTATGAAAACCTCTGGAGCATTATTGACCACAAATGGCATCGCAAAAAATTCATAATGAACATAGCACATTCGAAAGGTAGTTTTCTCGGTATCTTTTTTTAGCATGCATACTTGATGATAGCCCGAGAAAAGATTGATCTTAGAGAACCAACATGAACCCCATAACTGCTCGAATAAATCATCAATCCATAGAAGAGGATATTTGATCTTAATCGTTACCTGATTAAGCTTATAATAGTCGATACACACTCGAAGTGTTCCATCTTTCTTTGGAACAAATAATTCCGATACTCCCCAAGGTGATGTGCTTGATTGAATGAATCCCTTCTATTCTAACTTGATTAGTTGCTTATATAGTTCTATTAACTCAGCCATATCTAAATGATAAAGCATGATAGAAATAGGGTTGAGTCTCTAAAATCAAATCAATGGTAAACTCAACTTCACATTCTGGCAGTAAGCCACTAAGATCATCAGGGAAAATATCAAGAAACTCCGAAATGATCAACACAGATTTAAGCCCTGATGCCTTCTCATCCCTAAAAGAAAGATGAGCAAACAAAGTATAAAGGCTCTATAAAGCGCGACGAGAATAAGGAGTCGTATAATTGTGTTTTCCCCTTAAATATAACCCAAATATTCCCAAGAGTATGCATCATGATACGATACTTCTCACAATCAATCACAATATGGAAGGTGGTCAACCAGTCCAAGCCTAACATGATATCAAACCCAAACATCCCGAAAATCATGAAATCTTAAGCAAAAATGTGATTTCCTATGAGAATGTCGCAACCATGACATACACGATTAATGCAATATGTATGATTTCTAGGTGTATCTATATACATAGGTGCATTTAAATGCTCTATAGATAATCCCAATAATAATGCATAATGCAATGGAATAAAGGAACGAGATATACCTATATCGAAAAGAACATGTGCCTAAGTGGATAGAAATGGAATCATACCGTGAACAACAACAGGCTCGATGATCTCAGAACCCTTAGTCTAAGGAACCACTAGAAGAGCAAAAATATGCCCCCGTGATGATTGTTCCTGCTGAAACGTACCTTAACCCCGGCTGCCCTGATAACCTCCTTGAGTCATATTGTTGCCCTGATGGGACTAAGAAGAAGGTACCACAATATTTTCTGTGCAGAACTTGATGAAGATGATAACTATGGATGCCCACCACTCGATGCACCCAGAATAATGAAATTCCTTAGACAACGACTATGTATATGTCCCAGCTATTCGCACTAGCTGCAAGTCGCTATAGGACACTCTGCTTGGAAATGTCCTTCGTTCCCATACTTATGACATCTCCAAGGAATTCGACAATCACTAGCTATGTAGCCCTGCTAACCACAGTTGTAAAACCATAGACCCGTATTGAAAAGAGCCTGATGAAGAGAAATCAGGTTGTGACTACCTCGAAGAAGCAAAAAAATCCCCCCGGGACCTCTTCTTACCACTCAAATGACCTCCTCGTGAACCCGATCCCACATCGAATCCTTGTACCGATTGCGACTGAGTATGCATCCCCGAAGCTTTTCCCGATGTCTGAGTAGGCGAAGAAAATGAATGAAACACCTTCGATTGTTGCTTGTTTGCTAGGATGTGCTCGATCTTCATAGCAGTGTCGATACATTCCTTAAACGTCTTCGGGCACCCACCATCACATAAGTCTGAAGAGAAGGTCGCAACCCAGTGTTTAAATTGACGACATCTCATTTGCTACATCGCAACATAATCTGGTGCATATCGAGACAAATCTATAAATGCTATTTGATACTCTTGCACCAACAAACTTCCTTGCACCAAATTGAGGAACTCCTTCCGCTTCCTTTCGCGAAACATCTCGGGGACTCTAATAATAGCTTATGAAAAGAAAGTCATGGAAGATCCCCTACTCGATTCACTACCTTTTTGCTTTGCCACCAATGAGCAGTTTTGCCCCAAAGATGTAATGGTGCTACCACCATCTGCAGCTCATCATCATCCATTTGTAATGTTTTGAAAATCTGCTCGACATCCAAACTCCAATCTTCGACTAAAATAGCCTCCCCTATTTTATAAATGTGGGTAGATCCATGGCCCGAAACTATTTCTGAGTTACAAATGCCCTTAATTCACTTACTTACCCTAATTCTTACAAACTTGAACCCAAACCTCGACAACTCGAGTAAAGGTTGCTTCCAATGCCTGAATAGACTCGACAAATCCCCCACAATCTCGACATCTTGTCTTAGTTAAGCCTGTGATTGAACTTGAGGTTGCGGCAAAGGAACCTCCTCCGTCGAAGGCACTAAAATCTTATCAATGCTGGTGGTATCCTTTAGCCCTGGAATGTATTATGCCACCCGAATCTCCACTTTTTGTAACTTTATATTCCAAGTGCTAGCACATCCTCGTGATGCTTCAGTGATAACCTCATCCTCCACCATACGAACCCCTATGTGACAACCTCGATCATATGTAGTTGCTCATCGACCTCTTCCTCTTCCTTTTGCCATCGTTTATCTTCATACAACAATGACAACAATGAAGAAAAATGCTAGACAAGAAAGAATGCATGATAAGATTTATACATTTAACAACTATCATACATGGTTCTATGCTAGTGCAAGCCAATCTATGCAAATAATCCTAACACATATGTGTATATTTACTCTTGACCCTATATAGACTTCCTACCTGCAAGTTACAAAGGTTTATGTAATCCAGTAAACTTTGATACTAACATGTATCCGGGGAGTGTCATTAAAGAAGAAAAAGAAAAGAAAATAAATGGAAAAAAGAATAAAATAACTACATTTACGCCAATTACATTACATTTATTCGCTACTACGGGACGATTCTATGCACAATCTATAACATGATCAACAATAGCATGTAAATAAGAACTACGTTAAAAAGAAAAGATGAAGGTCAGCACCAACTCTAAAAAATATATATATACATCGCTAAATAAAAAGTAAACCTATCTATTTACTTATACATCAGTACAAGCTGTATGCTTTTCGAAAGTAAAAGAAATTAAATGTATACATAGGTTTTCCATCTTTCATACAGGAGAAAGAATTTATCTATACCTTCACCCATGCTACAACGCTACATCAACTATGCTATCAGAGTGCATTACCAAAATAAAATATATAGTTCTGCGCTAATACATGTAGGCCAAAAATATGTATAGATATGTATGAGCATTTAATGATACTCTACGCCCGCCTCTGCGCCTACAAAACTACACATATATCCAAAATATAGAAAAAAGAAAATATTCGGTTGGCCAAGTAACACTATGATAAAAAAGAGACTAGGTTATATGCATTGTAAATGAATGTATGACAATGCAGAATAATCACATGAATATAAATGAAATTATAATCATGAAAGCAACGCATGCTCACACTTTTTACCACGCCAATACTTTAAAATATTTTTATTTGGGATTAGTATCACCATACTTTCATAAATCGCTATGATTGTTACCCGCTGGTGACACTACCTAACCTTCATTGATCACTACCCGTTGGTGATATAATCAATGGTATAATCCCAGATCTATTTTCCTGTCTTTCACTGTAAGGATGAATGACCTCATTGCTAAAATCCATGCATTTTATATTTTGATACATTTATGTTCCGAAATGAAAGGAAAACAACCCACGCATTTATTTGTGAATAAAGTTCCTTTAAAAAATGCCACGCTAACTCCAATCCACGTCATGCCACATGAATGCAATGAAATGTAATTAACTATGTATTTAACATATAATACACGCATTTTACATGATAGTCAACAATGCCATAACCATGATTTGGACAACACATATAAGGAATTTCGTGTTTATTCTATACCTATGTGACGTATCAATTACATATAATTCACCAATGCATATCCATGCCATATGACGTATCAATTCACGTCCATTCGTCCACACTTATACTAAATTTAGGTGACATATCAAATCATATTAATTTGTCTCCTCAAATTATACACCTATTAGACATATCCATCGCGTCCAATTCTAATCCATATACACATCACATTCAAATGTCTCATTCATGTATATATACGGACAAAGTCATCAATTTTATATTAAAGTTCGTTTACTACCTTACCTAACAAGCTACTAGAAGTCATCTCGAGGCTTCCTATGCAAAAACCCCAAATTTGCCATTCTTTGCCACTCGATTTGATCTAGAAAATGAATGACAATGACAATGCACCTATAGATAAAAATGATCCACAGGAAGTAAGGATCAAGAATATCAAATTTATTTTTACATAAAAAGTTGCGCGAAAAATGTGGAAACAAACCAAAAAGATAAAAGGCGAGACTTGCGTCAAAATGTTCACCTTGCTCCAAGGATAAGAAATCTCCACTTTTTATTCGTTAAGGAGCCCCGATACTAGATGATTTAAGGCTCCTAAGGGTGAAGAAAAATGGATACCACACCTCTCTCTCTTTCTCTTTCTATTTCAAAAAAGAGGAGAAAAAGAATGAAAAAGGCAAGTATTTGGTCCACGCCACTTAAGTCAGTTAACACCAATTGACTCAATCCAACCACACTTGGATCGATCGGTCTGAAATTTTAGATCAATCCAATGCTAGGTTGATCAATCATAGCTACTGGAATTTTGAGTGCAAACACCTCTGTCCTAAAATTTCCAAAAACACTCGTAATCCCTCATGGACACTAATGGAAGTGTCTAACAACTTTCGGAATGTCATTTGAGTGCCTGAAACTCGATCTATGCATAAAAAATATGATTATTGACAAACTTCATCTAGACACAACATTTTTACACTATTCGACAATATAATCCACGCTACGTAATTATGCATTGCACACCACGCATATACATATAGTCCATGCCTATTACACAATAATAATACTATAATGTAATGCTTAATATAATTATAAAAAAAAAATTTCGATCACATTTTTGGGACTGTACAGTTCGACCACAGGAACAAAGGATAGCCTTGCACGTATATGTAGCCACCTCATAGTGACCCTCCTTGAAGAAATTCAGGTATAATTATCAACATAGTTTATGATACTTTGAATTTTTCATCGAGACGGGACAAATCATTTCACAGATATATCCAATATGTCAACTGATTCAGCTGACATCCGAGAGAACTCATTTACATGTGCTCCGTTTTAAGTTTTTACTAAGTTTTGACCACAAAAACCTTAAAAAATTAGAGAATACACATTAAAAATAGCCTTCCATACAAGCCTAGTGGCTTTATAACACCTCTCCTTTGAAGAAATTTAGGTATGGTTAGGATATGTCCTTTGTAAACTTGGTATCCTTTGAGATTTTGATCATCTTTGTATTTTATAGGTGTAAAGGTGGGTCCAGATATCACTAAATTGCTACTGCGATAGTTGTACATATTTTTGGCACATTTGTTTAGCACTTATATTTATGCACTTCATTTTGATATTTTAGCATACTCTGATAGCAAGGTTGTAGTAGTATAGTGAATGTAGCGTGGAGAAAGTATAGATATGTTCTTGCTCTTATCTGAGGTGAAGAACATATGCATACCTTCCTTTATCTTTTATTTTTAGCAACCATACAGCTTACGGTATTGTATTAGTAAATGGTTGGTTTACTATCTTATACATTTTTATGGAGTTGGCGCTGACCTTCATCCTTTCTTTTTAGAATAGTTTTACTTTTCTGCCCAATATTCTTAAATCAGATAATGCTTACACGGTTCGACTCAAATCATACAAATCCCACATAAATTACTTTAGTTTCACACACAATTTACATTTCCTTAAATTCACCCATTTCTTTACACAAACAAATTTATCGCCTATTAACACAAAACTTTCATACCAAGATTTCTTATAAAAATTCCACATAATGAACACAATTTACTCCATAATATATTTCTCTACAAACTAGAGAAATATGTGCAGAACAATCGACAACCAATAGCACCCATATTTATACAATCAACATAACTTACATACTTCACTGCATATCAACTCTTATCGCACAAATTTCCTTATTACAATTTACCTTCCTTCTTCTTCTTCTTCTTTTTTTAATTTCACAATTTATTCATTTCTTCATTTCACATAATTTTTGACCTTTTTAGTTTGATAATAAGATATATGTCGAATATAACATATTTATAGTACACACGTATATGCAAAGTGTATTATTAGGCACAACCTGTAACTATTAAAATCACATGATATGAGTCAAGAAAAGGGGACAAAGTTCAAGCACATGGCTGTCTACTTTGAAAAGAGGATGAAAGCCCGTCCGACTCAGCTTTTCCTACATAAAAGTCGACAAAAATACCACAATCAGGCTTAATTCTAGCTTATATACATTGATTGTCTCAAATTTTACAGTATGAGCAAGGGCTTAACGAGTTACCTACGTCAATTTGGGTGAAAAGCATCATAAATGCCTCATTTGAGGCTAGTGCTTACATGCATGAGCTTAAATTTGAGCTATAACTTGATCTTTCACCTTAATTTCTCTCCTATTATCTCTTTTTTGCTCTTTTGGTGTATTTGTTCTATATTTTCATGTTAAAAGAGTATAAACGACGTATACATATGCACATACTCATGCATAAGTAGGACAGGTGGTAGCTTATTAAACTACCATTGGTTCAAAATTTAGTGGGTTAAGATTTCATAAACTACCTGAAATATATTTCAGTTGGTTATTTTCAAAACAACCAACCGTTTTACCCTATTTTGGGTTATTGTGAAAATTTTAGACCTTACAACTCTCCACACATAATTAGAACATCATCATCAAAATTCAGAGTAATATTAATTCAAAGTTAGGGTCACGATCGTAGGATCTTACCAGTCATAGTCTTGAGACTTTTGGTAGGAAGTAAGGTCTTCATACGTAGTTAGAACTTCGTCATCACCAATGATTTAATCTCAATCTCTTGTAAGGTCTTGGTAGTATGTTGTCTAATAAGAGTCGTAGGGCTGTTGCTTACTGTTGGTTTACAAATTGCCAACATTCTCATATATTCACATAGAGGGTTGATCATTCAAAATTTCAAGGTTTGTTTTCTATGTCACTTCAAGTCAATCAAGGTTTCTCCATACACTTTTCATGTCCCAGTTCTTGGTTTCTTTACCTGGTTCTCTTTAGGTTTTGTATCATTTATTCTTTATTTTGCCATTCTTAAAATCTTACTTTATTAGTAATTCCTTCTTATCAACTATACTTTACAGATGTATCATTGGTACTGTAAAGTTCACATAGTTCTTGAGGGGCATAACTTATTATTAAGGCATCTTTGAGAGATTCAAACTTAAGGCCATTCGCATTACCACCAACAAACTAATCCTGGACTGCTTATATCTTAACGGTTACCTATCCATAGTTCACCACTCATGAAATCATTCCTTCTAGAAAAATGGTTTCCTCATACCTTTGTCCCATTATACTTGACATTATTACCAAATCTCTCTGTAGAGTATGTTGCTCTTTCTAACCTCCGTTTAGCTTGAGCCTATCCATCGTTTTTCTTATAGCATTCAATTCTTCCTTTCTATCGTACTCGATGCACTCACATAGCAACACCTCCCAATCTGTCAAATAATTCCATATCTTAACATAAAACAAACATCCCCAAGGTTCTCAAATCACATACAGACTAGCTAGTTTTACTCAACTCCCCTTAGTATTACTCTTCATACTTCATCTTTTTAAGTTCACCAACCATCTCCAGGATATTTGTTCCTAGAATGATACCAAAACTACTCACATCTAATAATACCAAGTTGTTTAAAAGGGAGGTTGACCAACCATCATCATCTCATAAGCAGAATAGCACAAGCTAGGTATTATTCATATACCACATGGAATACCAATAAATAATCGAGCATATAGTTGGCCTAGCACTAACCCAGGAGTTTTACAAACTTTGCAGACACGAAAGATTGAGGTGTTCTCTTATTGAAAAGTATGATATCTTAAGAAAAGAAGAATGATAAAATATATTGGATTTTGGAAGGCTCACCCAATTCTGTGATAGCCTGTGTCACCACATAAATGAGAAATTGAGGGCCATTGAAAGGGTTGTCTATTGTGTAGTTGAAGGCATAGTCACTACTAGAACAATTGAATTTCATATATCCTCAGTTGTTGCATGCACAACACATAACCTATGGGCATAAGTGGATCTTATGACCTGGATCCCTGTACTGGTGGCAAAACCATGGCTATCGAGACCACCCTCCAGAAGTTGTCAGGGCCGAAAAAGTGCGTTGAGCAGAATATTGTTGCCTCTGAGTATTAACCTTTCAAGGCCTTTATTCCAGGATTATCCTTAATATTTATTTATGACATCACTGCGGTTTTTTCTACCAATCCCACTAAGACATCCCTCATTCTCGTATTCGCTTAAAAAGTCGAAGTCATCCATTCTCCGTCCTGCACACCTCGATGAATGGTTTTCACGTATGCGTCTCCCATTAGTCTCTGCTATTTCTGATTGCATTATTGTCTCCAGTATCTTTCCATATGTATTATACTCAATTGGAGCCAAGGCTATCTGTAGTGGAGGACGTAGTCCCAACTCAAATCTTCTGACATGTACCTTTTCTGTTGATACCATTTCTAGAGCAAACTGGGAGTAGGTTTCAAATTTTTGTGCATACAGCTCCACGGCCAGTTTTCCTTCTGTTAATTCCATAAACCCTCTTCTTCAACACCTTTTTAAATTCGTTCCAAGTCGGATTATGTATATTCAACGCCATGGCCATTCCATCCACAATTCATTAGCTTCATTTCAAATAAAACGAGGTTGTAGTAACCCTTACAAAGTCTTCTTAGATGCCCAATGTTTTAAATTGCTTTTCCATCTCTCCTAACCATTTACAAGCTTCTGTAGGGTTTGTTCTTCCACAAAACACTAGCGTATTCATATCTCCTGGATTTCGATATACCCATGAGATTAAGACCAGTCTATAAACAACACTTGTGCTATTTGATGCATGGCACCCCGTTGTAGTTAGGACAAGTCCTCAACATTAATATTGAGTAGGGTCGAAACATAGCCCCCGACGTTCGGTGCCCCAGGTGGTACTTGTGTCCCTGTTTAAGGCAGAGGGTTTTCCTCACCTACCGCTTCACCTTATAAATCCTCAACTCTATAGTCAATGGTTAGGGACGACTCATCAACCATAGTATCCTGCTACCTCGGCAAGCCCGTAATAGATCTGGTTCGGTGGCGCACTCTCGATTGTGTATCCTCCTGGTAAAGTCCTTCTCCAAAAGGGTTTTGATTAGGGGATTCGTCATGTACATCTTTAGCTCCATTCATTATATTCGAATAGAAGAAAAATACTTCAAACGCCTAACAATTTTCTCCTTTAAAGTCATATTCATACACATACACTTATGTCACACATTCACATTAGGTACCTAACGACACCGGCAATCGAGTGGTCTACTTTTGAACACAATTCCACCCCTATTGCAGACTAACATGGTTTCCTTTGCTATTTTTTTTTACATATTCCACATAATTTCCACCCACAATAAGTTATACAACATCCACTGTATCACCAAATTCAAATATTATTGTTCATATTATACACTTACTTTAACTTTATACAACACGCTTATTATGTTAAGGTGTTGCTATAGACACCATTAGCATATCCACAT
>MKEJ01027248.1:0-10092 GCA_001753735.1 Embelia ribes
ATCGTAAGATTTTTTAACACAATTAAATTATATTATAAAAAATATAAATATCACTTGGAGATACATAATAAAACATTAAAAGCAAAATAGAGTAATAGAATTAAGATCGAATGACAAACTGTCGTTCATATTTAAAAGGAACAAAAACTTAATAGCATCCATAATTAAAAGGACAAATAACAAAAGATCACAAAAGCTAACAAAAATTTGCTAATATTAATATTTGGAAAGACAACAAACAAAAAAGTTTTAAAAAATGTCATCAGTTCGTCTAAAAATATTATCAATAAGCACATTTTAAAATTATCACATTTAACCATTAAACAAAAAAAAAAGTCCTTTTCCTAATTAATTAGTCATATTCAGTAAGCAATTGAAGGGAAATTACCAAAAAGGGCAATCCTTTATATTTTTCACATCATAGCGTTCGCGATCAGTAACTAACTCGACCCCACAAATAGAAACGTTGAATAGTAATCCATGCCCCAAATGATCACCTCCTTCCACCGTTACTCGCCATCGCCCTCACACCGTGGTGTGTAATCAACCCTAAATTACTCAATTCCATTCGGGTGTTTTAGAGTTTTTTAACACAGAGAACGGATCAAAATTTTGATCAATTGGAGAAAATAAGGTAATATTTGGATGTGGAATTGTCGATTCATTACCTTAGTTGGGTGTTTTTTTTTTTGTTGTTGTTGTTTTTTGTGTTTTAATTTCCATTTGCGACTTTATTTCTAAATATCATCGTAGCAGCAACGACATGATATTTTCTCTATTTCGTGCGATACTGCACGAGACAAATCTGTGATATGCACGAAGTGCTAGTGATACGAAACAACTTGTACGGTACACTACCTTACTATATTGACAACCTTGATGAGCATAAAGAAAAGATCATAGCAAATCTTATAAAAATGCAAATTTTCAAAACTGTACCTCATGTAATAAGCGGACTCTTTCATCTTCTAGGGGCAATGGCCTAGGCCAATTTAACAGCTTCTGTAACTCAGGACCTAAGAAACCCCATCAACAATAACCATCTTATAACAGGAAATTTTCTTCCTGAGAACAAGTAGCTTCCACGTAAACAAAATAATAATGGACATATATTATTTGTATTTTTCACCGCAAACACAAGCTTAGGTCTAAGGAAACAGCTCGTTCAGGAAAGACCTTCTCTTAATAAAAATCGTCAATTCATTTAATAATATAGTCAAAATCTGCAAATTTCATTTACTTATTTTGGAAGGGGCAAGAAAACACATGTTTCAAATCTAAATGAACAATTGAAACTAAACTAGAAGGTTGAAGAATTGACCAAATACCTGTGTACTTTTGCAGACGATCAGCATCCAGTGCAGATTTATCCATTTCGATAGCTCTTTTTAGCCCCAAAGCCAAGTCGTCATAGTTTAAATCCTTGTCTATTATGAACAAGTAACAGGTAATAAGAAAATATCAGCTAAATCAATTAAGTTATAGCATCAATCGCACATTATCTCAAGTTTCTGCGGACACCGAGCCACCAACATCAATTTATTTCATGGATATGGTACTAAAGAAATGCCAGCAAATTTATAATAATATCAGCTTGACTTCATTACAAGGAATGAAAATGGGAAAGTAGCGGAAGATAGAAAACATCTATTCTGATATTATCTCAGCCATAAAAGTGAATTTAAGTGAATTATTTTTTAATATTTAAACAAAATCCATGCCAACCTTGTCAAAATAAAAAATCTGAAATAAGCAACATAACTTCACCAAGGAAGATTAAGAACCACACTCTCGTAACACTCAGATACTAAGATACCGTCATTAGGCCCAATTCCAACTTCCATTAACTTGTTAGGAATTGCTTTTGATAATGCATTCTTAAAAGGAGCACAATTCGATATGCACAAAGTCGAATTTGGGAATTTGTATTGCTAAAGCTTATAAGAAATGTTTGATCTATAACTTGTGTCCTCTAAGAGATTTCATGAAAGGAAAAAGAAAGTAAATGACTGCATATCTTGTGTAAATATCTAAACTTTGGAATGGATATCATTTACGAACACACAAAACCTTAATGGATGGGTCACAGGTGTGCTTGTGCATCCAAGAAACCATACAAACAGAAATGCCAAAAATGGGAATCTTCCTCAATCAAGAACATAAAAAAAAGCGAGAATCTCTCCCTCAAAAAGCTCATTGATTATTAATTCCTTCAAAAGGTCTAGTATTCCTCTAGACCGCATGTGCCCTATCTCAAAATAATCCACAAAGATCCTTCGACCACAAATTTAAGATTTCAAATTGACCTTCGATAGGCACACCTACCAATTCGGGTGGTTTGTGAGAAATTATCACATGTAACCATCGCACTACACAATTACAGATGCTAGACCCATGGTGTGACTTTTTGCTAGCATTTTGACAAGCGTTGATATCACCCCCGAGAAAAGGGAGTGATATCAACCTTGTTTCAACAATGAAAAAGTGTGAGGGTTATACTCCAAAATTTTCAAAGCAATTTCAGGAGTAATGCAGGACATAGATACAATCATACAACTAATTATATAAAGAAAGATTAAGTAGATCTAAACAACAGTATGAAACACAAAAATGAAGTCGGAACAGAGTGGATAGAGGAATACCAGGCCAGAAACAGAAATTCAAAGCATCCAAAACCAGCAAGTATTGAACTGTGAGTGGTCCACTGTCGAAGTAGTGAATTCCCTCGAAGTCCCACTCAATTATCGGAATTGAATCTTTGCTATTATCCACAACCTTCTCAATTCCTGCATACAAAATTGTACAATCAGATCCAAATATAGAAGATGCTCTTCCATAGACTCAAACACAAATAAAGTGCCCTTTAATTGCAGCTCATAAAGGAAAAAAAAAAAAAAAGATAAAGACTTTTTGGGACCAAAACAACCAAAAAAGCAGACAACAAATCGTATTACCCAAACCGATTTCAGAAAATGTTCCTGTCAGGCTCAATCAGAACATATTAAGTGCTCATTTTGTTGTCGCTTTAATTTGAGCAATGCCAAAAATAAATTCTTTGCACTAAATTAATTTTTTAAGCTTCTATTTTTTAAAGGACCAAAAAATCAAAAAGCATACAAAGTCTATAATCAAATCTATATTTAAAATGTTCTCTTCTCTGGGCTCGAACAGAAGATGATTAATTCATAGTCAGACCAAAACAACCAAAAAGCAAACAACAAATCCTATAATCCAAACTAATTTCAGAAACTGTTCTTGTCAGGCTCAATCAGAACATATTTAGTGCTCATTTTGTTGTCGCTTTAATTTGAGCAACCCCAAAAATAAATTCTTTACACTAAATTAATTTTTTAAGCTTCTGTTTTTTAAAGGACAAAAAAATCACAAAAACATACAAAGTCTATAATCAAATCTATATTTAAAATGTTCTCTTCTCTGGGCTCAAACAGAAGATGATTAATTCATAGTCAGACCGAAAACAACCAAAAAGCATACAACAAATCCTATAATCCAAACTAATTTCAGAAACTGTTCTTGTCAAGCTCAAAGAGAACATAAATTAAGTTCTCATTTTATTGTAGCTGTAATTAATCTAAAGCTTCGAGCTTTTACAGCCAAAAATAAAATTTTATGCTTAAAAGTTTAGCCTTTTTTATAGCCAAGGAAAAGCTGCTTTAGCACCCAAAAGTTAAAATAATTGGACCTCAACCAGCAACCATTTAAACTTTGGGGTGATCTTGAAAGATAGAAATAGACAATATTGCAGCTTCAGAGCAAAATGGCACTGATATTGTAGTGTGAAAGCTAGGGCGGAGCCAAAGTGTATAAGTAGTTGCGTAAAAAAATAAATTTACATTGAAAATTTAACATTAAAATTAAAAATAAAATTTTTTTACGCTAAAAATTATCAACTTGTAGCTCCGTCCCTGGGTAGAGCATTCTCGCCTGTCTTTCTCATTTAATTTCTAGCATCGGTATTTTAAAAATTGTACACATAGGCAATTTCTTAAAATTACGGGAATAATTACAGATAATAAACATAAAAGTATGTTTCCCCTCGTCTTTTCCGTGGTTTATTTTAATAATTTTGGTAAAAAAAATTCAACTTTGTAATAGAGAAAACGTAATTAGTACAATTTTCAGTCCGAACTAGAAGTTTACTGTAGCAATTCTTCTAATATTCGTAGAAAGAGGAACATTATCTGTTCCATATTTCACATTTCACAACAACAATAAAGCAACATTGCTATAAATTAAAATTAACAAAAATATAAAAATAGAGAAGAGGGTAATGACCGGAGGGGTCGACGGTGACGTGGCAGGAGTGAGAGGCGACCCAGGCGCAGCTTGCCCTTACCTCTTCCATTGCCGCCACCTAAATTCGTGTGGGCTGCGCTTAAACCCTAGAGAGAGAGAGAGAGAAATATCAAATTATCAATGTGTATGTATGTATATATATGCACGCGCCCAACCATAAATCGTTATGGTTTCCCGCTTTTTGTTCGTTTCTTGATGGTTCCATGTGGTCCACTTTTCACATTTTTGACCCTGACTAAAACAATAGATTATCATTTTTCAAAATGTGCAATGTTGTAATTATCTAAAAATTGTATGAAAAGAATTATTTTATTTCAAGTTATTAATATAATATAATTAGAAATTAATCATATTCAAAAATTTTACTTATCAAATCAGCAAGTAAGAAAATCAGATAAATTTTTTTGAGTGAAACAATTATTTCTGAAAACAATACCCCTTTCACATCATATTTAATTACTTTTTTTTTGTTAAAATCCTACGAGGAATTGTAAACGCTTCCAAAAGTCTTTCAAAATATATCACCATTTTTATAATTAATTCTTTTAGAAATTATCAGAATTGTAAACGCTACTAAAAGTCTATGTACCCATTTCTCCTAAATTTACAATTGTGGTATAAATTTGACGTTGAGTGCGACTATTGTTGAATGTGATACTTTCCACTAAGAAAGAAAGGAACATATTATAACTCACAAAGACTAGAAAAATACATAAGCCATGTAGTAGAAACTCTAAAGCTCTCATTTATTTGCAGGCGGATAGAAGCCCAATAAGTATATTTAATTTTACTATAAAAATATCTATTTCCTCTAATATTTCATTTTTTTTACAATTCGAAAATACCCATTTGATTATTATAAAATTTAAGATATTTAAGCTAATAATTTAGATCAAATAATGTAATTATCAAAAAGGACGAATCAAAGCTTAGCTGGCATCCCGAATTCGAAGTTAATAGTTGTTAAGAGGAATTACATTGATGGTCACATAGTTACTAGGATAAGTTTATTTTGTCCCCACAGTTTTACGTGCAACAGTGTAGTCATCAAATTTTAAAGAATTGACAAATTTAGTCCTCAAATATCAAGAAAAGTGACATAATTAGTCCTGACTATAATTTTTTCTCATACTAAAATGCTCAAAAATAAGAAACAATATTGACATTAAACATCCTACAGAGACTAGCATATTCAAAAATAAATAAAATATTAGCTACTTCGTATAATTTTAATCATTTATAAATGTCTTTGATCTCACAAAATTACTTAAAAACTCACTAGATATGATTTGCTTTTTGGTGTTTTATGCTTAATTATCATATGGGTCACACCGACCAGAAAAATTGATTGATTTTTTAAATTCCATACTTGATAACGGAATTATATTTATTCTAAGAAGCTACTTAAGATGTATAATTGTCTCTTGTGCTTCTTACAATTTATTGGATAATATACCGAGCTACATATAGCATTAGGATTTTCTTTTAGAATTATCGTCATCCATGTTTGAGCCTGGACAAATATATATATCAAGGGAGGATTCAAATATGTGAGCTTTGTTGGATTTTTCCTTTGTTTTGGCTAATATATATATTTTTTCAATTATAAGCGATACCTTCTTTTATTACATAACTATTACTGGGCTCTTCTACTGAATTACAATTAATAGAATTTGTTTCAGAGTAATAAAGGTATAACTGCAATTACCATGCAGATATTGTTTACTTAGTTTTCTTAAGTTTAGGATTTATTAAAATGTATTAAATAATTAATATGGGTTTCGATCAATAGCAAGTTATTGGTATATATATTTCATATTTATTTTAACACGACACTAGAACCTTGTAATGTTAATTTGTTTTGAACTTGGTTAAAAAAGTATTGAAAGGAGTTGAAGAAATAATATGAAGCAGATTTGTGCCCTCCAAATAATGTGGATCACCACATCACCATGCTTAAGGAGCAAAAGAATAATCCCCGCTATAAAAAATGATTATTTTAAAAAATTCATAAAAATGTAATTATTATTGATTACGTCAAACAACTTCGTCATTTTACAAGTTGAGTTTAATAATTAATTAATGTGAATTAAAAAAAAAAGACTTATGTATACCAAAAAAAAGAAGATCAAAAAGTAAGAATAGAAAATTTAAAATACAAGATAAATTGAACGATCAAAAAATGATTTTGTATGGTAAATGATTGTTAAGTAGATGAATAGCAAAAACTTAAAATGAAGCTAAAACTTAGAATGAACTTACTTTAACTGGATTTTAGATATCATCATTCAAAATTAATAACAGTATTTAATTAAAATTGTCACTTATCACGTGCATCATCGCACGTAATTTTCTCCTAGTATATTAAATAGTGATGGGTAAAAGCCGGTGTATAATAATAATTAGAGAGGAATTGCCAATCCGCTCTAATGAAATAAAAACTATTTAGCTCAATTTTAGTAATGAGCCTAAGTGTCAAAACTTATTCTCTTCAATTGGGCCGAAAACCCAAGATCAATGGGCTTCGTATCATCAACGCAAAATTCTAGCTATTTGCTTGATATTTTTCTCCGGTATTGGCAAATCCAATTTCCAATAATAGCCAATATCAACCGCCAAAAGTTGTGAGTAAAATACCTATATATAATCATACCGAGGGTTTATTTGGTTGTAATTTTTAACCAAATAAGTTAGCTTATTTATAATTAAGAAAAAAATTTGGATGTACACAGCTTAAAACTTATAACTTTATTGGATCAAAAAAATAAATAAGTTTCGTTTAAAAGATGAACTGTCAAACGCTATTAAAATTTTAAGCAAAAAAAAAAGTTTAAATTAGAGCTTATAAGCTATAACCAAACTAAAACGAAACTTAATTATACAAGTGTATACGCAGAAAAGCTCAATTTTATTACTTTCATATACACTATTTATATATTTGTAATTATCCTTATTTCAAACAAGTCCAGACTACAAAAATGTGCAAATCCAATTCAGCCCAAATTCAAGGTCATTTTCTCAAGTATCTTTCTTTTTTAGCCCAAATATCATTCAACAACTAAAAAGTTGGAACGACTATCGATCGAAACAAAAAATAAAAAATACAAAACCAAACAAATTACCGAATTACTTGGCAAATTGAAAGTTATAACTTAATAAGTTCAATAGCTGTACCATGTAAGATGATTATTTAAAAAAAAAAAATACTTTTCTACGTAACATATTGTCACGTGACTTTAGTCTTTCATATAACATGTGTGCTTTGAAGATGGTTGTAATAATTTTCACCTTCAAATCCAATGGAGTTGCAGTCTAAAAAGGATTGCATATGCTTTTTCTTTTTACCTTTTTAAGCAAAATATTGTTTTGCACATAACAAATACATTATCCATGCACACATTTTATAATCCATAGTAACTTTTGGTGTGACAATGAGCTGCTCAATCCCTCCCACAAATGCAAAAAATAAAAATAATACTAATAAAATAGTGAAGTCAAAGAAAATGGTTAAAGGTAGTAAAAGTTGCAGAACGCAAATAATCTTATTCTTCAATACCCAAATGAGAAAGTTACAAGTCCAGAGGCCATATATACGCACGGAGAAAGCTACTAGTCCAGAGGCTATATATATATATATACGTGGTCCCTGTATATAATTGATGGGGATTCTGGTAAACATCTTTAAAAAGTATGGAGATGGGTGCAAAAAGAGGGGGGCCATTCATAATTGGGGACAAAGGTCGGACATGAGAATCCAGCTTTCTCCTTCTCAACTAGACATTTGGCATCCAATCCAATTATATGTAGCCGATTAAATGCTTCACCGACAATTATGTACTGAAAGTATATAAATATTTGCGCATATCTAAGTATGTCTAAAAAAAATTTATAAATATTTGCGCATATCTAAGTATGTCTAAAAAATTTTTATAGATTTACTCTATTTTGAAGAAAATTTAATGCAAAGATATTACAATTTAAAAGTTTGTATAATTTTTATACATAATGTCGGTATCTATATTCACCAAACTTCTATACTTCATTCGTCCCTAAAATATAAACTCATTTGACATTTCACTCAAATTGAAAAAAAAAGGTAAATGCAATCAATTCATTAAATGATTTTTTTTTTTTTTTACTAATATTGGAAAATTAGTTATTAAAAAATTTATTAAATAAGGTCATATTAGTAATATATGTTAACTTTTTTAAAAAAAAAAGTTGATTCAAATTAAGGAAGAACAAAAATAGAAATGTCACCTATCAACTACGAGCAAAAAGTGTATTCGTTAAGTATTTAATCTAGTCTAATTGTGTTAGTGTTAATAATAATGATGTGGTAATGATCTCATGCGAACTTTCAACTCGTGCATCTTCCACACCAAAGATGCAATACGATACTTACAAGTGATTTAAGTATTTTATGATGCCCTTTTAAAATTTTATTTTTTATATTTAACTTAAAAACAATTAGATTTTTCCACACTAACAAACAATCTCGAGTATGACACTTATTATGAAATTATTTTTAGTCTTTACCATTAAAGCAAGCATGTATGCATAATGTTATGGGTCAAATTTATGAAGCCAAATAACCAAATTGTATTATTAATAAATAAAGGACAACATACATATATAAAGTACAAGAGGGACTAACTCTACAATAAATATTTACATCATTGGTACACTAAGTAATATAATATAACATTTACCCTCAAATTAGAGCATAAAGATTCACAAAATCTAACTTACGAGAAAGTAATTGATGCATATCACGACCAAGAGGCTTCGTAAAAATATTTGTGAGTTAAGAAGCAACAGAAATATGAATCGGATTAACAATATAAAACTGATATTTCTCTCAAACAAAATAACAATCGATCTCAATATGGTTAGATCGCTCATGAAAAACTGGATTATACGCAATCTGAACTGCAAACTTGTTATCACAATGCAAAGTGATAGGCCAAGGCAGAGTAACACCCAAATCATGTAACAACTCGACTAACCAAATAAGTTCATAAGTCGTACCAGCCATAGCACGATATTCCGTTTCTGCAGGAAAATGAAAAACAACATCCTATTTCTTTGATCACCAATAAATAAGACTAGAACCAAGAAGAATGAAATAACCTGTAGTAGAGCGTCTAGTAATCAGATAACTAGCCCAATCAACATCTGAATAAGCAGTAAGACAAAGATTAGAATTAGAAGAAAATAATATATGGCCTGAAGATGTATGTTACGAGGATAATTTATAAATTGACTAAGACAATTAACTGAAAATGGTATATCTGGCCTCGTAATAGTCAAATAAATCAATCGACCAATGAGTCGGCGATAAATACTAGGATCATTTAAAGGAATGCCAGCATAAGGTTGAAACTAAAGATTTTGTTCCATGGGAAAATTCATTGATATAGCTCTCAATTGTTTCAAATAAAAAGAATATCCAAAGTATACTTCACAATGAAATAAATATAGTTGAAGGAAAATGCATAACCTCTAAACCCCAAAAATACTTCAACGGTCTCAAATCCTTAATGTGAAAATGATCAGCAAGTACCTTTTTTGCAACAAATATGTTGCGGTGGTCATTACCTACTATAATGATGTAACGTTCCAGAAATTCCGAGGGAATTTTTCGCATTTGTAATAATATTATAGAAGCAAATAATATATTATTGCATTATTGTAAAACAAAAGTATATGAAGTGTTGTAGAACGAAGTACGAAGTGTACGAAGTATTTACGAGTTATAAAAGTATTACCGAA
>MKEJ01027269.1:0-20461 GCA_001753735.1 Embelia ribes
ACACTACATGGCACAAATTTCAAGAAAAATAAGAAGCAAGTAAGAAAAAGCAATCCCAAACTGGGCCTAAGTGGAAAAGCCACGCGTACCTGCCATGAACTAGAAATTAAAAAATAAAAAAACAAAGTTAACTATCTATCGAAACAAAGCTACCATACAACAGCTCAAGGACACATTCTTCCATGGGCTAGACCCATGTCCACCAATCCAATAACACTATGACACTCGTGCAAAAAGTGCAAACCTTGAGACATGAATGCACATGTCCCGCAATGATATTGGACTTGTCCACGTTGACCCGGTCCAACTATAATGTCTCTAGCATGAAGCTGCTCCTGCTAGGGTCTAGAAAAAAGTAACCATTTGGTTTCAACTTCTAAGGTCAAACTTTTCTAAGAAATTGGTGTGCATTTGGCCGTTCAACTTTTAACCTATACTTTTTTGCTATGTTAACCTATCATCTAGAAGCTTTAAGTAAGACGCATCTAGCATTGTCATAGTTTGAAAAAAGCTTTTTTTTTGGGCTTTAAAGCTGCAACCAAACAATCTCATCTTTAATATATAAAGCCACTGCCTTGAAGCTATGTCCACTTTTATATCCAAAAATGCCCTTTTCCAACTTAAGAATTTCAACTTTGTTTATTCTATTTTATTTATTACTTAGTTACCTAAGGGCATAAATGTAAAATTACTTAGTCTAATAACTACCCACTCTCTCCAATCCCTATTCTCTCTCTTTCTCACGGGCTATTCTTTTCTCCACTCACCTCAAGTCTCTTTTCCTCTCTCTCTTTTCTCTCTTCCTCTCTCTATAACGTCTTTTTTTTTTTTTTTTAAACGAGGTACAAGCTCAAAACACACATAAAAGTGGAAGTGAAAGTGAAGGTATATTTTCTAAAAAGTTTCTTTGATATATTTTTGTAAACAAAATATGTACAAGAGCACACATTTTATTTGCTTTACATTTTTAATGGTTCTTCGTATTCAATCATCACACACGCATTGCGTGTGCACGTATACTAGTCAACATATATGGGAAGGAGATGACACAGAACACCTATCAAACTAAAACACAGCATCAAAACTCAATAACACAACATACCCAGAGAGACATGTACTTTTATATATATAACTGTAGTAGCAAAAAACTCACACTGGCCGCTTCTCTTCCAAGGAGCTTAAAACTTATTGCAAGCGAGTTTTTGTGGGTTTCCAAAAATTCTTACAAGTTCCTGAAGCTAGGTGTGGTGGCAGAAACGTTTTCTCAGGGAAACCAGTTTCCAAGTCAAAACTTAATAACACAGCGCGCACACACACACACAGAGACATACGTATTTATAAAAACATAACACTAGCAGCAAAACACTCACACACTGGCATCTTCTCTGCCAAGGAGCTTAACCGGAGTCCCGGACCGAGGCGACACGAGATGAGCAGCCGACAGCTCCTCGGGCCCCAGAATCTTCCCGGGCCACCAAGACCCGTTCCTCCGCCGCACCCAAACAATCGACCCCACGCCACAATCAGCAATACCCACTTCCTCCTTATCCGTACTCCCCATTCCCCCCTCCTCTCTCTCTCTCTCTCTCTCCCCCTCTCTCTAAAACAGGTCAAGCCGTTGACGTGGCACAGAGATGATGGATGTAAACGCTACACTTTGAGAACCCATTCAGATTTTGGGGGTTTCCATGGCTAGGGCTTTTAGGGGATTCGATTGATCGATTTAGCTGAATCGGGTGGTGGAGATGAAGATTAGGGCTATAATTAGGGTTAGGGTTTGTTCAATTTGGGGCAAAATCGATTTCTATGGCTCGTGCGACAATTTGAGAGAGTGGTGAGAAATTTGGAGTTTAATAGTAGCTAGCAATTGATTTCTGTAGCTTTTTGAGGCACGAATATTTATATATACTATTTACAAAATTTCTATTCAATAAATATATTGTATACTAATGTAAAAATAAAATTAAAATTTTATTTTAAATATTATTTTAATAAAAAAAATGTAATTTTTATTGAATGCAATACAAGACCAATATAAATACTTAACTATAAAATAAATTACCATTATATATTTTTCTATCAAATTGCACTTTTCACTTATTATACAAAAATAAAAAATAGTCAAATTGTATTCTGCAAGTTGAAGACATTATTACTTTCTTATTTTCTACCATTTGTGAAAATCAATAATTGTAGATATATATTATTAGGGATGCAAATGATCCAAGCTGTTCGTGAATAAGCTCGAGCTTGACTCGTCAATGGTTTGGCTCGGGTTCATTCGTTTAATTAATAAGTTGAAATTGAACAATAATATAGGGTTGGTTTGATAAATGGGCCAAGTTTGAACACATCTGACTCGGCTCGTTAAAGGGTCGGGCTAGTTTGATTCAAGTATTTATATACATATATTTCAAATTAGAAATGTCAGTTTACGCACATGAATACATATAATTCATATTGAATCAAATAAATTTAAAAAAAAAAATTGTCATGTTACCTGAATGATGCATTTTTTTTAAATAACTTTACCCCTTCATATTTATAAGATTGAGTTGAAAAAGCTATATACTATCATAATTATTTGATATATGTGTTTGTATGTGGTTATTAGTTGACGATTCTATGATATATTCAATTTAATAATGTTTGTTTTAACATTTAATCGATAAATAATAAGTAATATCTATCAATCTAAAATAATCAAAATGTTCAAACTCGGCTCGGACTCATACGAGCCTAACTTGAACAAAAAATTAGGTCTCGTTAAGTAAACGAGCCAAACTTGAGCATACCCTTTAAACAAACGAGCTGAGCCTGAATACACCAAGGTTCAATTCAGCTCGGCTCATTTGCAAACTATATATTAAAAGCAAAATTTTATTATAAATAAAATTTTAATATTTAATTAGAATATACATAAATAAAATGTCGTATGTAATTACTATAAATTATATTGAGGTTAAATAATCGACTAAGATTATGATGTGTTATATTTTAATTGAGTTGGATCATAAGTCACAACAACACGTTTTATTCTATTTGAAGATGTGATAACATCTAATTTAAATTTATTAATTTAATAGTCATCAACATAAATCTCTAAAGATGTAATATTATTATTATTTAAAAATATGTTATGTACTTTTGTAATATATTGAAATCTATTTTTTGTTAATTTGATAATTATCAACTTAAATCTCTAAAAATATAGTATTATCTTTTAATTAAGCATATGCAAGTTAATATTAATTAAATTATAATTTTAGATAAGATGTCTTTTGCTACAAAGTCATAAGGTGAATGACATTATTGAAACGAAATAGTATATGAAACGATTTAAGGACTTCATACTTTTAAAAGAATAGTTAGATATACATACATACATACATGTATATATCATCGTCATCATCCAAGCATTTAAATCCTAATAAATTCGGGTTGACTAAATGGAACTATAATAAGATGTTACGTAGGGTGGTTAACACAAATTTGTAAACGTCATCCATTTATATCAAAGGCAAATTACTTTTCTATTTTTACGATGCGCATATCCTTTTGTATCATTTTTATCCATATAGTTTGTTGGCCCAAATTATGATAAATCATTTTTAAGATTTTGATGATACAATTTTGAGATAGTAAAATTTAATTAATGCTCAATATTTTAAGCCAATCGGTTTATCAATTTGTATCAGAAATTATACAAAAACTAGTCACGAAAATAGACTTGAAATCAAACATGCAAAGTTGTGATCAATACTCAAAATTTTTGTGAGGCATGCCGGCAACCAAGGTGCCAGCCTAAGTGGTTGACAACATACAAATTTCAGAAGCTTGAAGGACTGTTGATAGTCCTCTAAGGACTGTCGATAGCTATGAAGCAATGCACTAGCCAAGGTTCCATAAGGACTAACAGTATACAAGGCAATTGGAAAATCAAACAGAGCAAGGATTGTCGATAGTCCACTTAATGGCATCAACCTTTGAAGCATGATAATTTCCATTCAATTTTGAACATCTGAAGACTGTTGATAGCCATACGAAGCATGACGACAAGGTTTTAGTTTTTTTAACATAACGGTCCTATTTTATCAATGATGATTTAGTCTAATTATGCTATTGACGGCTAAAAATGACTAGTTTATTCAAAGAGCCTATAAATACAAGATCAAAGGGGCACATTATCATCAAGAATCATCAAGACAATCTTGCCCTCAAGTATTCAATCATTCAAGCTCAAAAATCCACTTCACACCTTGAGCAAATTGTGATAAATTGACAATCTAGTTATTCAATTCCACAGTCCTTGAGTCTATTAGGTCATTCCAAGTGTGATTATATTCATTGTATTCATATCCACTTGAGTGAGCATTGATCGAGAAAGTTGCAATTTTCGTTCGAACTTTGAAATTGTGTAAATATATACTCCATACTTGAATGATTATTTCAAGAGGAGTTATTGGCACCCGGTAAAGTCAATCGGAGTTGTAAGTATTTCATTGGTGATTAACAGAACTTCAAGCAAAGACTTGAGAGAGTGAACGTAGGGGATCGATAGATCTTTGGCCGAACCACCATAAAAAACATTTCATCCTCTTTCCTTTAAATCTCATTAATTCTTGTTGTTATTTATTTATTTAGTTATTTTGATATCAAATTGCAATCTCTTAATCATACTTGTGTGATTTTTGAAAAACTTAATTTTTTAAGAAATTTTTTTAAAACATAATTCACCCCCCTATTGTATTTGCCTAAGGACCAGTATAGTTAAAGGTTTACCTCTACTTCTCTTCATTGTTCCTACATCAAGACCCTCGCATTTTCTAACAAGTGCATGAATAGGTCTCCTTCTTATATCCCTAAACCAACTTAAACGACTAAATCTCATTTTATCCCTAATTGGAGCAACTCTTAACCTTTCTCGGATATCTTCATTCCTAATTCTATCTTTCCTAGCCTTCCCATTCATCCATCTCAACATAAGCATATCCGTTATGCTGATTTTCAATTCATCTTATTTTCTAGTCGCCCAATACTCAGTTCCATACTATAAAGTTGGTCTTACCATGGTCTTGTAAAACTTTTCTTTTAGTTGTAAAGGCATATCGCGATCTCATAAAATTCCGGAAGCACTTCTCCATTTCATCCATCATGTCTGTATTCTATGATTGATATCTATTTCTATCTCATCATTGTTCTGTAAAATGGATCCTAGATAACGGAAATGACCAGTCTGTGTTATCACCTATTCACCTAATTTAACTACAATTAGGTCTAGCAAACATCGTCCACTGAAAATTACACTCTATATATTCCATTTTTTTATCTACTCAACATAAAATCGTTTGACTCTAACTTTATCTCCATAGTTCTATCTTTTTGTTTATGCCCTCTCTGGTCTCATCAACTAAAATTATGTCATCATCAAATAACATATACCAATTTACTTGAGTTTGGATGTTTATAGTCTGCTTGTCCATTACTATTGCAAATAGAAAATGGCTTGATACTGAACCTTGAAACAAACCTATCATAAGAGAAAAGTGAGGCGACATGCCACTACATGTTTTGATATTGATTGTTATACCCTCATACATATCATTGATTACATTTATATATTTAAGATGGATTGGCTTCTTTGTCAAAACCCACCAAAGCACTCTTCTATTAACCCTATCATACGCCTTCTCCAAATCAATAGAAATCATGTGTAGATCATTTTTTCCCGCTCTAAATCTCCCCATCAACTATTTAAGTAAATGAATTGTTTTTGTGGTCAATCTTCCCAGTATAAATCCAAATTGATTTTCCAAAATAGTAGCATCCCATCTCAACCTATACTCAATTACTCCCTCTTCCCAAGTTTCATAATTTGGCTCATAATTTTAATCCTATAATGGTTAGAACAGTTTTGTATATCACCATTATTTTTATATAGAGGTACTAGAGTACTCTTTCTCCATTCATTGGTTATCTTTTCATTGCGCTAAATTTTATGAAAGAGGTTTGTTAGACATCTTATCCCTACATCACCCAAAAATTTTCAAGCCTCAATGGGGATGCTATTTGGTCCGACTGCTATTTTCATCCTCATTTTCTTCGAAACCTCTTTAACTTCACACTCACTAATCATTTGCATAAAATTGCAGTGAACATACTCCAATGGATTCATGATATCACTTGTATTACTCGTCTGATTACTATTAAAAAGTTTATCAAAGTAATATTTCCACCATTATTTTATCTCTTCATCTTTTACTAATACCTTGTCATTTACACTCTTTATGCATTTCACACCATTCCAATCTTTACTCTTTTTATTCTTTAGTCCTGCGATTCTAAATCACTCTTTTTGTAACATTCTGTAAATACCTATAAATTTTTTGCGTGAATAAATAATATCATTCAAATTATAATGTGTTTTTTATTTAATTCATTTTGAGTATTTGAGTTTTTTCGTATCGAGATTCGAGTCGTGGAGTATTGAGCATTTTTGGTGTTTGGTATTGTATATATGTTTATAAAAGCTAAACATATATTACTATACATTATTATATGATTATAATATATATACATATACATTATATATGTATAAAGTATGGGTTGAAAGTTAACAATAGTAGCCAGAAGACAGAGCTTCTGACAGTCGGATGTAAGGGTCGGACAAAACAATAGAGTTCTAAAATTTGAGCAAAAAATTGGGAAATTTTCTTAGATTTGTATTGCCCGACGATTACCCGACGATTGTCCACTGGAGGACAGGGGTTGGACATACCGACTCAATAACCATCAGAGAGCCCTATTATGGTCTTTTAATTTTTTAACCTTATTTTCATGGTTGTTGAGCTTAAAAAATTACTTTTCACTCTCCTAAAACCAAAATAGAAAGAGAGAGTGGGGTGGGGGTGATTTTTAGAGTTTTGAGCTTTTGATGTTGTTTCATCTCCTTTGAGAAATCATTTATGAAAAATAAGTTAATATTCAAGTTCCTTGAAATGAGAAAATCATTTTGACGTAAATCTCGTTCCTTCTTTCTTTCGTTTGTCTTTCCTTGATTTTTGTGCCTTTCGTATCTTTCAAAACAAATTTGATAAACTTGTTTAGGATGTCGTGTACATCATTTTTATATATAGGTTTGTCTTGATTCGAGCGATGGATCTAGATTATCTCGAGGGTTTCTTTCAAGGAGTTTCAAGGGGTTTCGGGGTTGGAGTATCGGATTCATTTAGGATCAATATGGGTTTCGAGGTATGGTAGATTCAGAGTAATAAAATAAATTAGCGTTTATGTTTGTAGTCATCATGTATGACGAGTTTCATTTGTATTCGAGCTTATCGTATTATGTTTCTCATTTATTATTGAATATAGTATTATATTCATCTTCAAGCCTTGGCTAATTAATAGCATGTTTATATAGTGATCAATCATCGAGGCATGACTATTTAGGCATATTATTCGAGCAATTAAAGCATGTTATTCGAGCATACGAGCATGAGCATTCGAGCATACGAGCATGAGTATGTAATTAGAGATTTATAAAATACGAAATTTAAGACACAAAAAACATAGATATTTAAGTCACGTTTTGAGTCTTTTGCTTTCTTTTCGGGACTATGCATCGCTTTTATCCAGCTAAAACTTTGAGATTTTTGAGCGACTTGATAGCTTTGAATCTGGCTTAAGATATGGAGCTATTCCAGGAGAGGATCGTTGTGGAAAAAGGGCATTTGAGTAGCCCAAACTTCGAGGAAAGGATATTCTAGTAGTCCGACTTTGAGATATGCTAACCCCAACTTTCACATTGATTCAAGTTCAAGATTCATGTTAAGATACGAGTCGAGATTCTGGTTCGAGATTCGAGCATTCGGGATTCGAGCATTAGGTTTAATTCTCGAGAAACATTGTACATTTTGTAGTACATTCGTACCATCGAGAACTTACATACCCCTGATGTTATAGACATGCTTACACTTTCATTCGAGATATATAACAGTTTATAAGCATTCGTAGTTACATTTATATAATTTGTTTTGTATATCATATATTTTTATTTGCATATCTCTTGTTTTATTTATTTTGTAGGTCTGGAGGAGAACACATGACATGTTTGAGTCGCTTATGTGCTATTTTATTGATATCTTTTGGAGTAGTGTCGAGTCGTGAGTCATCTATGCTATTATACTTTTGTTGTATTATTTTGTAGCCTTGATTTTAAAGCCGCAATATGATAGTTGTATCTTTGTTATCTCATTGTATCATAGCTTCAACATCATTATACTTAAGTTATAGTTGAGACTCGGTTGTATAAGTGCAATAACTTTCTTTTGTTGGCAAGTAAGCAGCTTGATATATGTAGACTTCGGAAGCCTACTCTTTTGTGGTTATTGTACATATATGTAAGTTTGGACTATGGCTTTATATATGTTTATTCGAGTATCGAGTTTCATGTTTTAGAATTATATTCGAGCATACTTGTTGTATATTTTAGTATATTTGTGTATTCTGCATTCATTTGAGGGCTCACATCCCCAGGTCTTCGGGAGATTCTAAATAATTCTTTTTCTCCCTCTTTTGAATCCAATCTTCTATGAAGCTCATTATGAACTTTAAATTTTGCATCGTGGGTGACCTTAACAACTTTCCTTTTTTTTTTTTTTTGTATGTGTTATAAGTTTGATTATACTGATATTTTTTAGCCCTCTATAACTCTATTTATTTACTTTAACCACTACTTTAACCTATTTAGACCACGAACTATATTTCTTTTCAGGGGGCACTCTTCCATTAGATTCACCAAGTTTCCCATTAGCTACTCTCTTTATACAATATGTTGTCTTCGCCCACATTGCATTTACATCTATTTCGTTCTCCCAATCGGCCTATTTAATTATATTGTCCTTAAAGGCTATAATTTCCATATCCTTTAACTTACACCACTAAATCCCCAATTTTTGAACTTGGTCCTCTTTCTTTTACCTATTTTGTATACAAATATCTAAAACTAAGAGTCTAAATTGTGTGACAACACTCACTCTTGGAATAAATTTATAATCCTTACATAACTTTTTATCCACTTTCTTAGTAAGAAAAATATCAATCTAACTAGCATTTCCCCCACTTTTATATGCCATCAAATGTGATTCTCTTTTCTTGAACCAAGTATTTACTAGTATCAAGTTATAAGAGTTAACAACCTCCAAAATAAAATCTTCAGTATTATTTCTATCTCTAAAACTATATCCTCCATAGACAAGTATACTTTCAAAACTATGTCGACGATGTCTGCTAAGATCACCTTCATAAAAAATTTCTTTTCACTAGGTATTCATCGTGCTTCCTCTTCTAAATCCTACCAAAATCTTCTCTTAATATTCTCATCCGAACGTGCTTGAGGTTCATAAATACTTAACATATTTATAATTTTCTTACCTAATATAAATTTAATAAATAAAATTTGATTACCTTTTCTCTTCACCTCGACTACATCTTTCTGTAAACTCTTAAAAACAATTATTTCTATTTCATTTCTATTTTTATCCTCACCCGTATAGCATAACTTATAATCAGACGGCGCTATCTTTTTAGATTTCCCATCCACCCATTTAATCTCTTCTAGACACAATATACTTTTTTTTTTTTCTATTTATCACGTCTCAAATCTCAACTAGTCGATCAATCAAGGACCCTGTATTCCAAGATGCCAAACAAACCATATTTGCATAAACTAATTTATTTACCCGCACCCATCCACGTAAATGCGAATACGCTAGCATATTTTTCTTTGCAACCGGATGCCAATGTTATGTGTCGCTTCTAGGGAGCATCCTAACTTGCATCCTTACCAATTTATTACTACACCCAGGATCCGATGTAGCGTCACAGTAGAAACGCCCTAACCCTTACCAATTTATCATCATATTTGGAGTCCGATGTAGTGCGTCTTTGAGTAGGGAACGCCCCAACAAAATTCTTGTTTGATTTCATTTTATGGGTTTGACTATTTTTTGTAGTTGGTCGTTAACTTACCGCAACTTTCCTCGTTTATCATAACTTGTGATAGACTATGTATCATGAAATATATAGGTAAAATTAAATTTTTTTCTAAAAAAATATTTACATTAATTTATATTCTATTTACTTTTATCTAGTATGATAATAAATTAAATATAGATACGACATTGCATATTTTATGCACAGGTGATAACCCCCAAATCGAAGTGTGAGGGTGTATTGGTTTGAATCGGAGGGAGATTTGTTGAACCGGACGAACATGCCCTAAATCAACTTGAGAGCCTTAGAATAGGTTGGACGGGACAATGATGCACCGGACATAAGGTGCACCTTGTTCTTCCAAGAACTAGTTCTTTAATTGTTTTGTGCCTTAAATGACATGGGGCGCCATCCGTATGGAACGTAAACCTTGCAAGCTCAAAACCATCACCATCAACAACAACTGCATATTCGCAAGCTCAAGATTTACAAACCAATTGAGGCCGTGCATAGCCTCAAATTTAAATGTCAATCTGTTTATGATTAACATATCTGTTGGATTTTCCCAACCCACAATTTTATTTGACTCTAAGGTTTTCTACTCGAGTCATAATTCTTAGGCTTCTATTTTTTCCTATCATTTACTATTAAAATTTTGAGTGTATTATCATTTATTAAAATAGTTTCAGTTACCTGCATAAATTTCATACTTATATGTCTTGATTCCGCCTCTATTTTTATCAAATTTAAAAACTCTTGAACAATATATTCTCTTTCCACGCTTCTGTAACTACTACATATTCAAACTGCAGTAGACTACGGAACAATCATTTGGAGTCACAGAGCCCAACTAACGCTTGCACCACCTATGGTGAGCACGTACCCGGTAGTAATACAACTGCACTCGATAAATCCATATGGACGTACCCAACAAGTTTCAACTCACTCTTCTTGATATGCAAACACACCTCTGACGCACGCGAGAGATGCCTCAATATCCACTCCACTCTTCCCAATGTTGTATTCTGAATCACTCACATAGCTACTCACAAGTCCCACTGTATAGGTTAAGTCAAGCATAGTACTAGCTGTCAAGTGCATAAGCCTGCCCACTGTTGAACCATATGGTCATGTGCTCAACCTAGGCATCGGTCTTGGTGCAATGCTCCTTGCTAAGCTGGAAGTGATTAGCTAATGAAACTCACATTTTCTTCGTATTATCCATGTACCTTCTTGACATGGTAGATTTGACAATGCTTATTGTGCCCGGTTCCCAATCCCCTTTAGTTCTAATTTTTGGGATTCTGTTTGTTGTTCCCGGATCCTTCATGTCAAATTTCTTAGATAGTTGGTTCTTCGATTTTCTTGATAAACGCGTATGTTACAATCAACATGTAGAAACAACAACAATATAAATCACCATTGGAATTCTTCACATAACATCGATGGCGTTGCTTGCATTTCTAGAAACCGATCCCCTTCATGCAACAATCGAATTTTTGAAGAGCAGATTGAAACAGCATAATCAGGTCTCTAAGAGAAAATAATAATCTAATGATGACAAAGGACAAGAGGATCAAGACTGCAGACCTGGCATGGAAATAAATTAAAGTTATTTAGGGACAAGAGGATCATACACTGATGCAACTAAAATCAATAACCCTCACTAAATATAAGTAGCCCTTATATTTCCTGTAGCAACAATCGTATCACATAGTATTAAGGCACGGGAAAAGAAATAACTCTAATACAATGAATTAAAATTTTTTTTTTCAAAGAAAGAAGGGAGATTAGTACCTCATCAAGTTATCAAATTTGGCCTTTAACAATAAACCATTACCCAAAGTTTGTCTCCGATTATTACGTGTGTGTGGCTTCAAATTCACCTCTTTTCCATACATCTTGTAACACCTTCGCGTATACGAAGATACCAAATATATATTATATTGAGACACGGGAATCATAATGCTGACCAATGAGCGGCTCTGATACAACTTTGTTACATTATAATATGAATTACTAAGCCTTATTACATATTTTCCAAACTCCAAGGTTTTCGCAGTCATTTAATTGCTTTTAAGCACACGACTAGTAAAACAAAAGCAAGTTTTTAATTCCACTTGCCTGCTAAACTAGTATCAAATAGGATCCGAGTAAACTAATTTGTTCAGCATTTAGCCAGGAAAGGGAAAGATAGCCATTATAGAAACTTCTGGAAAACGGAACATACAAAAAGTTACAAGTTTGGTACACGAAAGCATAAAAAGGAATGAACAATCGGCTAGTGTCTTTGATACCATTCTAAGAAATACTCAAAAGTCGCAACTTTAACCATGACTTAGCGTTTTTTATTGTAGTTTCTAAGCAAAATAGCTAAATTTTTTAGATACTGAAGATAATAAGATGCATCCAGTTTAAAGCATCTACTTTTTTTTTTAATCCAAAAAAACAAAACAAAACCTGAGCTAAAGAACGAAGAAGCTAACTGCACACTACCTTTAAGAACTCTTGATAAGCCCTTAGTTGATTGAATCAGCCAACTTTTGTTGGAGCAAGTTTAGATCAATGGCTTTCGGATTATCAACCTGCAAGGGAACAATAAGTTCAAAACTTGAAAAGCTAACCCTCAATAAACTTAAGCCTACAAATAGAAATAAGCTGATTTTAAAATACTAATACCTCGGATTTAATTATAACAACTAGCATCCCATTTACTTGGGTTAAAACATAGTTAGTGACATTAAATCCTTCCTCAAGCATAACTTTTAGAACTCTTGATAAGGGATATTCTTCTTTATTGAGAGCACTTGTAATAAGGACTTCAAATCCCCCACAGCAAGAGCTAATTGTCACACTATTAGGCAAATTATTGGTCGAGTTTGCACTTGAAGTGGTAACAACATTTGAGTTCGAAATCTTTTGTAACATGTCCCTCTCTATTCTCAAGTCCTTGATATTCTTCTCTAGGTCCTTTATGTAACGAACACTCTCATGAACATGATCCGATAACGATCTTTTCCCCTGAATAGCCAAACAAATCCCCAATTATACATATATCGGTATACGATACTTAAATAAGAGATCTCTAAGCAGATTTAAACGAGTATTTATAGTCAGAAAATGGTCACCATAACATGAAAAGGAGAAATACAATACAAGTGATGCTCTCTTTAACAAATAGAATATTTATAACTCGAACTAAACCACAATGAAAAGGCTACAATATATGAACCTTATATGCACAACTAGAAAGCTTAAAAATGACAGTCCGGTTTTGTTATTCTAAAAAAAAGATGACTAGAGCTAGGACAGGAAACGAGAAAAGTACCAATGGTGCTTAGTAAACCTAAATTTTTGAAAGTAGAATACAAAAATCTAAAATTGAAGAAAAACTTAAAAAGTTCAGAATTTTGCTTGTTCCAGACCTAATCATATCAAACATTTTCCCAAAAGGGGAAAAACTGGCATTCTTGGGGCCTAAAAAATTGCCAATCATGGTTCATCGTGATCAGCACTGTGATGATCTGTCCTAGAAGAATTTTTCCAAATTCTAGGTTTTCTAAAAACGATTAAAAAAAATCTTTGAACATAAAAGATTCAAATTATCGATCTTTGTAATAATGAAAATGAAATAGACATATTTACCCTGATATATTCAAGAGGGAGCAACTGTCGTAGAAACGAATGATGATCAGCCATTTCTTGTCTTCTTTTCCTTTCGATCTCTGTACGAGCTGCTTTCAGCTTCTTTTTATTTGAATGCTCGTCATTTTCCTCCGGAACCGGTGATATTTTTTGCTCCCCTTTCCCCATTGGATCAATGATTATGCCATTACTCTCAAGTGAAGCATCGCCGATAAACTGATTTTCTTGGGCTGTGTTTGGTGGCCAAGAAATAGAGGAAAAATCACTGAGAAACAATTCATGACAATCGGTATATTTACCAGTAGGAAACATTGGAAAAGATGATTTGTTCAAGTTTAGAAGGTCGCTTTAAGCTACATATAAGAAGGAGATATGTTTGTTAGGGTTGGAGATCTTCAGTGGCCCTAAAATATAAATTTGGTTAAAAATCCCTATCTTTACATATATAAAAAATTCCATGACTTGTTAAAAAGTAGACGTATCATATATTATTATATATCAGTACTGTAGTAATGTACAACTAAAGCCTAACATATTTGCATTCGCACACACCTAGTGTGGACTAAGAAAATCAAAAAGGTTGATTATTTTTGTCTTACAAGATATAGTCACATTGCATTTTTATTTTTTTCAAACATAGTCATCTTACTAATTATCAATAATCACCCAAAGTTTTGATTTGTTGTCGGTAATTATCACTTACTAATTTCATTATCAATCATTTAGGTATTCCGAGTTTCAATAAATCAACAAAGGGAATCATTTATTTGACTTTATACTAGTTTTTGTTATTATTATTATTTTTACAATCTTTTTTCTTTTACTTCGATGATACAAACTTTTACATATCTCACTAATAGTATTAATCAAATTAATCATATCCTTTTGACTAATGTGTACTATAAATTTCTCGTGATTTCTGACTTTAAATTTAGGAAACAATCAATGAATAGAAATACTTAAATACAAGTGGAGAATAAAAATTAATAATTAAAATTTTTAAAACATATAATATTTATATTAATTGGATTATCAAAAATAATCAGAAAAATTCTAAACTTTATGTGAATAATGAGATTATCAAAATATGCGTTGTACACATTGATATAAATTTCTGTTTAAATTTTCATAAAGACAGATGAAAAAACCTTTTTTGGTTAATTAAGTTTTTATTTCTCTTACATATACTTTCAGACATTTAGAAACATGTTCAAAGAAGGAGGATTGAAATCAGTAAAGAATTTACCTTTCATGTTGAGTAAATTTCTTGCTGTAATATTTTAAATATTTTAATTCTTTATTTATAAATTCAAGTAATATGTTATAAGTTATTTTCCAAGATTTTGCTTTCTAGTACATTTTATTAACTTTTTAATTAGTACTTTATGTCATTTAACATAACTTACAGTAACATATTAATTACCATACTATTATGATATTAATGAGAAATTCATCACTATGAAAGCAAATATAGTAAAGTTAAACCAAATGATACTATTTAATAATTTATTGAAACCTAAGATAAATAATTGATCAAAATTGAATGTAGTGGTGTTCACTGGTAATAAGAAAGACCTTGGGATATGATTAATAATAATTACACTACCTATTTGGGATTGATTTTAATATAGTAAGATTCTGGATTTTGACCAAATAGATGGGAGAAATTTATTATAATGTCTCACTTTTAACAAAAAAATAAAAATAAAAATTAACTTTAATGGATGGAAAACTTCAAATTTATTAAACTCCCCTTACCTTTTTATATTTTGTTAATGAATTATGTCTTTACTCGTGCTAGATAGAATGACCATTAATGAACGTTAGACTCTTTGAATAATTTATATCTATAGAAAAAAATATTTACAGTAACAACCTTTCTTTCAATTTCAAAAATACCATATATAATGGCTTCTTTCAAAAAGTGCAATCAAACAAACAAATAAGAAAACCACAAAAAAAAAATAATAATAATTACCACTTTTTTAGCCACCAAAAATAAATAGTTAACAGTGACCACAAAAAATAAATAATTATAAGATCGCAGCCATACCACTTTTATTAATCATCCTAATCTGAATAATTCACAATCATTGTTGTGCATAATTCGATTCAAGGACATATAGGGCTTGTTTGGCTGGAGCTTAAAAACTTGGCTTTTTGGCTTTTTTGGTTTTCAACTCAGATTGTGTTTGGTTAACCAACTTAAAGCCCAAGTGTGTAAGTTTTTTTGGCCAAAAAGTTTTAAGTTTTAAGCCAGTTGGGTTGGGGCAGCTTATTGAGCTTAAATTCACTACAGCGGAAGAAATCTTTACCATTTTGCCCTTTGAACATTTAGAAATTACAGCTCTGCTCCCTATATAAACTATTTTCCCACCATTTGCAACTTTTCTTTCTCTCTCCTTCGTCTCTCCCTCTCAGATAGTATTTCTCTCTTCATCCCCATAATCGTCATTCTTGGTGGGTCTGTGTATTCATATATTTCGAATTATAGCTTTTGATATGTGAGGTATTCGAGCACCGTATTAGGGTTCCCTTCGTGCGCAGAGAAAATGGAGGTAGAACAATGCAACGTCAACGGTGTCGGAAATGGTGGAGGAACAAGACTGTGGTGGTGGCAGCGCCGTTGCTGCCGGGATCCGCCTTAGATCTAGAGTGCTTTGGGGCTTCCTTTTTATTTATTTTTTTCATTAATGAAAATGAAAAAAAAAAAAAAGAATTACCAATTTTTTTAAAAAAATAAAAATAAAAATCTTATGAATATTTGATATTTTTTAATCCAGCTTATTTGACTTACAACAAAATGACAAAATACAACTTAAAAGCACACAGGGTTTTTTTGTTAGTCTTTAAAAATTTAATTTTTTAGCATAAAAGCTACAACCAAACGAACCCATAATTATAAGGGAGCTAATATGAGAAATAAAGTAATTGTATGAAAATGAGTAATGGAAACTAAATATTAAATAGCTAAAAATTATACTTCGAAGATAAAGTACATAATCTACCTTAGTATAAAATTTCTAACTTTAAATTTTCTGATGCTCAAAGCAACTTTTGATAACAAAGTTAAACAAATGAAAAAGAAAATAAGTAATCGAAAAAAATAAAAAATAAAAAATCATGCAACGTATGAACATATCAGCGATAGATGGATGTCCTTTGAATGGAAAGGATTTGATAGTATAGATCAAGGTATTTTTGTCCTTAAAATAAAAATAATAGTTTGCATCCATCTTGTTGGTTCATTGACAAATTACAAGAAGGAGGTGAATTGAAATTTATAAAAATTAATACTAATCATAACAATCAATTTTAAAATTAAAATTGTAAAAGAGAAAGAGATGCAAACTCATTTATAGTGATTCAACCAAATATCTTCCTCGATCCCCTATATCCACTATCTCAAGACCAAACACTTGAGATTCCGTTAATATCAACGAAACGATTATATAACGTTGATTAACTTCCCGGTTGCTAATCACTCCACTTGAAACAACACTTTTAAGTCATGGAGTGTACCCTCACAATAATTTACAAAGAAAGTTTGGAAATGAGAAATTATAACATTTCCCTTTTCTCTCAAAGATATATGATACAATAATTTTAGAACACTTTGGAGAGATCAAACACGCTAGAATGATATGAAAATTTAGCTTAGTATGGCTTGATTTAGACTTCAATAGCTCATGAAAGAGCAAGTGTAATTTTGAACTTTTTGAACACTTGATCTTGCTAGAATGAACAAATTGATGAATAGCCTTATGATTGTTACTGTTCAAACTCAGATTTGAGAACCCATTTATATGCCTTGAAGATCAACAAGCCGTTTTTGGTCATTGATTGCAAGATAAGCCTAGTTGAGCCTCAATCAAATATGATCGTTATATTTAAATCTGCAGTGTGTACCATTACACCAACTATGTTGTACCGTTATTCCATGGTGTACCGTTACTCAGGGTCTTGCTTGACTCTCTAGAAGCCGTCATACCTTGTGATTTACCGGTACTCAAGATCTTGCTCAACTCTCTGGAAGTCGTCACATAGCCTAGGTATGGCATTACATCCGTGGTGTACTAGTACATTAACTCAGTGTATTGTTATTCAACTTCAAATTTTTCGTAGTGCCCTCTGAAAGTCGTCACACTAGTTATGTGTAGGGTTACACCATTGGTGTACCATTATACAACTAGGTGTTTCGGTATACCAGCTTCATTCTTTTATTATGGAGCTCACTAGAAGCCATCATACTAACCTAATTTAGCGTTACACTTCTGGTATAGCGTTACACCAACTAGGTGTAGCGGTACACCAGTGGAATTCTTAAACATGTGAATACTTGTTTGATCTTTTGCCAGTTTTCTCTGAAAACGGTCTAGACAAGCACAATAGATCATAAAAACTGGAGCAATGATTAATATTATTATCTTAAAATTTTATCATCAAAATACTTAAAGGTATTTTCAATAATTTAATTCAACAATCTCCCCATTTATTATGATGACAAATTTTTTGACAATGATATTAAAATAAACTCTCCCTTAATAAGAGCAATATACAATAATGCATAGAAATAGAGATAGGCAGATTTCAAGGGCACGTTTATCCCAATCAATTAATTCATTTGGGCATATGTAACCCAAACAAGTATAAGGGCACATTTAACCTAAATAATGAAAGCAATATAAACATGATCATAATAAGACATGAATAATATTGAATAAACCAAACATTCATCAATCATAATCAATTCACTTCAAAGTTAAAAAGCAAGATAAGTTATGAAAATTTACATGAAAAACATTAACTGTAAAAACAAAATACACAAAAACAGTAACTCAAACACACATCCACTTAACTTTAACCCCTAAATACATAACCAAACATAATCAAAAAGAGGGGCTACTTGTCGTCGTCTTCATTGTCGTCTTTGTCTTTATCATCACCTTTATTACTTTCATTAGCCTCATCTTTACCACCTTCTTCTTCACAGACTTCATCCGGAAGATAAATGTCGTCATCATTCGACTCACTATCTTCCTCATGATCAAAGAGTGTGGTCTCAGATCGATATTCGATAGGAGTGAGTTGATAAAGATAATTGATTTTCTTATCAACTTTGTCGAGTTTCTTTTTGGTGCAAGAGAGACGCTTGAGAATTTTTTAGGTGGATGACTGAATGAAGCTGAAGAGTTTTGAGAGAGTCAAATCCTTGAATTGTGACTTAGGAATAGAAATGGAGGAGGAAGAACGATAAGGTTGGAGAGCCGAAGAGCCATAAAATAGTTCGAACGTATTTAGATCATCACTTAGAAGATCTATGTTTGGTCCCGAGACATGAACCTCATTCCAACGCCAAATTTTTAAAGTTCTATCAAATTTCATGTTGGCTTGGTTGAAAGTCTTGATACCAATCAAAATTTTATTGTCCTCTCCTATCGTTTCTTTGGAAAGGTCAAGTGAGATTGATTTAAAGAGTATGGTTATAACCATTCTATAAGGCATTTTGCCCTTAGAAAGTGAAGTTTTCATATGCCCTAAAATCATTCATGGAGTGTCGATCAAATTTTGGTAGTTAAGTGTATAAATAAGAAAAGCGGTAAGGTGTGATACACTTTGGTTGTGGCCAAATCGATTTGATAATATAGATATGGACCGTATGTTCTAAAAATTTAAGTTGGCCTGTTAACGTCTAAGTTTTATTTAGGCGACATTGTACGCCTAGTTTGTAAACTGTTTGTCAAATCGTATTGAAGGTTACTCCTAATTGCTTAGAAATGCCGCCTTCCAATGTGAATAAAACCTTTTTGTGAGGGTTTAAGTGTAGTAAATCGACAAGGTATTGGATTGAAAAAGCAAGTTTTATGCCTTGAACTTTAGACGAAAAACCCGTGATATTTTTCTCAATATCGCGAGTTACTTTGAAATTCGAGTAGAAAATACGCATTAAGTCGGGATAATGATATTTTTTTAAACTTAGCAAAAATTCCCAACCTTGGAATTTGAAAAGACTTATTAATCTTAAAGTGTCGTCGTGTTTAGTTAAAAAATCGATATCGATGCATTCGTCGGGAATAGGTATGAATTTTGGGAAACATGCCTTATAAGCATTTTGATGTTCAATGAAAAGAAAGTTAAAAAAGTCCAACTTACAAGACGAAGTTGGATTGGGTTCAGGTTCGGTGTCGGATGAAGGCTCTGAGGGTTCACGAACTCGTTTTTGGCTTCCCCCTTTGCTCGTTCCTCCATTCCTTTTATCTAACGTTTTTTGTCTTATCCTCCTTTATGTTGAAGTTGTTGCCAGAATTGTTCCCGTACGAGCTTCTTCAATGGTGGTGTCTTCGGGCAATCCAAGGGTTGAAAAGAGGGATTTTTTGCACGAGCCATTTTTTAGAGAAGAATGTAGGATAGGGTTTATTGTTGAGAGGGAGATAGTAAGAGAAATAGAGAGAGAGATTGGAGACTGAGAAAGGGATCGAGAAAAGAGAGAGAGAGATTAGGTCGAGGGGAGAGAGAGTGTTTATAATATATAACATTCAAAATTTGTAAAGGAAAAATAAGTACAAATTTAATATGGTGTACCGGTACACTGAAATAGAGTGTTGGTATACTGTGTAACGGTACATACAGGTATAGTACCGTTGGGTGTAACCGTACACTAAATAGGTGTACCGGTACACAAAAAATAGAATAAAAAAATTATATGCCAACTATTCACCACTTTGAACTTATGATTGAGCTAAAAAAATTCAAGTGTTGAATTTAATGATTGAAAGTTGAAAGTATATTCTCCCCCTAAGTTTCCTTTTAAATATAGTTTTGA
>MKEJ01027274.1:0-16939 GCA_001753735.1 Embelia ribes
AAATCAATATCAAAACTCATTTTTTAACATGAATATGCCAATGCTCACTATCATGAAATAAATACAATATGAATTTCATGTAAATCCCACATAAATATTCCAAATCTCACAATCATGAAATAAATGCATCTCGATAAGAATTTCATGCAAATCCCACATAACATGTTTTCATTTTATTTATATTAATTCTAACACATAGAAATTTATATAAATGTTTCTCACAAAAAAAGCATTTAAATTTACCATAATTACATAATTAGGAATTCGCTCAAACTCACATATACATTCCTATTTTGTCATTTACTTGTACCTCGCAGCGCGCTAAAACATTTCTGGCAAGCTCTCATCAAAAATTCCCAAATCACCTCTTCTTCTCCCCTCAATTTGATCTAACAAATGAAATCAAATCATCAAACACCGAGATATAATGTTGTTCTACTTCTCACAAATAATAAGAATATCAAATAAAATTTTACGTATAAGAAGTGTATGAAAATCGAGATAAATCAAACGTAAGGGTTGAAAGAAAAACTTACGTAGAAATGATCTCCTCACTTCTACGATAGAAAATCTATACTTAGGATGAAGAACCTATACTTAAATATCATATCACTTCTTAAAAATACAAATTAGATCCACTAGTTTAAGGAGAAATCTGAAAATTACTATATATTTCATACGTAAAATCCCTATATATGATAACTATAACACATTTATATTTTTATTAAATACAATTGAAATAATTTTTTAATTTTTTACTCTTATGTTAGTATGCAATAATTAATTAGATAATAAATTTGCAAACTACGTACAGACACATGTGCATCTGCTAGTCTAACTACTCTATAAAAAGTCTCAACTCGACAAAATATTTCATACACTTTTTCTTCCAAATTTGTCATTCATCTAATTTCTTTGTAACAAACAGCATCATACCCAAATTTGTAAATTTATAAATTTTAATTTGCATATTTTTTGTTAAAAGATAATACTCTGTCTTTAAATATTTATATTGATAATTATCACAAAAAAAAATAATTTAAAATAAAAATATAAAAACTTAAGTAATTTAAAATAAAAATATCAAAACTTGAGGAATTATAACTTACAATTTCTCACATATCTATCAAATTTAACAAAATATTTAAATATTCTATTAATTCTTAAGAGTACAAATTAGTGCCACGAGTTTACGGAAGTATCTTAAAATTTATATATGATGCATAGTTAAAATTCCGATAAAAGATAATTAAAGCACTTCTATTTTTATTAAAAATTATTCTAAATAATTTAGTTTTTGCCCTTGTATTAATTTGCAATATTTTGTAAAATAGTACTTCCTCCATTCTTTTTTTATTTTTACTTTAGCATTTGAATTAGGAAAATCATCAATTGGCCTCAGTTGTAGAAAAAATAAATGATATTTTACTTTGCTACCCTTCATTAAATACTCAAAAGTCAAAACATATCATTCTAATCAATTAATAGAGGTAAAATTGAAAACAAAATTAATGCTTCATTGGTTTTATAAATAGATAATTAAAAAGAAATAGAAAAAAATCTCTATGGTGACAATTAAAAAGAAATGAAGGGAGTAAATTTAAAAACTACATACAAAGTACGTGTACATCTGCTAGTTCTATAAAATATAACAATTTCACTCATTTTGTATTTTGTGAACATGGAGTTTACTATTACCATGTTAGTATTTCTTTTATGCGCATTTTGATAGATTTATGCAATATGTATAGAATGTGAGATTGGTAAATAGCAGTATTAGTATGGATTCCCTGCTATTATTTTCAAAATCAAATAATATTTTTCATTTTTTTTTTACCTAAAAAGAGACATTCACCCTCCAAAATTTTTAGTAGGTTCGGAATTTGTCTGAGTTGTTTTAGGAAAATTGGAGTGTCATAGGCATGCTATATCATCGACTAAGTTTTTGGTATATCTTTTTGGTAGTATAAATGGGTAATATTAAATAGTTACTGTATATTAGGGATAGTGATCCCGGGGATGCTGTTTGTTAGTATTATTTTCTATTGATGTTGTTTCCTTATCAAGGATTGTTTCCTTGGTGGATATGATTTTTGTGCGTGTCTTTGAGATTATTTCTTATTGTCTTATACATGAATATTATATATACAAAAGCTGACAGACCGATTAGTATGTGCCAGATTTATTAAATTATCTCTTCTTATACTGTATGCGACTGGTTAAGTAGTTTTAAATGTGAGAAATAGCTAGTGTTCCCAATTTGACCTAGTGATTTTGAATAGAACAATCTCATAATAAATTATTAAATATTTATACATTTTGTGTCCTTAACAAGTGCCCTAAACATTGCAAGCCCCTTTCATAAATGGTCTGAATCTCCTTAACCATATGTTTCTATTTTAGAGACACATACAAAATAGCAAAAAATTAAGAATTTGCTTCCTATACTTCACTGCATAAATCTAACCTTTTTTTTTTTTTTTTTAATGTGAACTCTTTTCTCAAATCTACGGGCGATACTTATGTATCAAACGTCATAACTGCAAATGCTTTTTATAATAAACATATATAAACTATTATCAAGAGCAACTTTTGAGTGACAACAAAAATACCAACTTGAGCATTGCCATTGCGTCCACAATCAATTTAGCCGTTTGTGAATTAAGTAATCAAATAAAGTAGCCATCAGTCATAATCTTTCTAAATTACTTGTAAAATACTTCATATTAATAAAAAATTTATGTCTTGATCAAACTCACCTGTCCTGCCTTTTCTTGTGTAGGCTAAATTTTTGTTTGTAAAAAAAGGATAATGACAGTGGTGATGATATTCAGAAGCTTCACTCTGAATACACCGGAAACGAGGACTTTGTTTCAAGAAGTAAAAAGAAATTATTCAATAAGTCTGACAAATTTTTCTTACATGATAATACACTAAAAATAGAACAGAAATGAAAGTAGGACATCTTTTAATTAAAGTAAAAATTAGTGAGGCAATAAATGGTTAGAATATCACTCAGGCCAAACTTCTTCGTAAGCGAAAAATTAGAGAATATCATTGATTCGGAAGTTTGTGCATGTTGCCCTTTTTCAGTATGGATACGGCTTCACAATTCTATCTTTGAAGTTGAGGGTTCGAATTCTGTAATTTGGGTTTCCATCGTCTTACTTGTCGTGAAAAAAGAATGGAAGTCACAATAATACATACAATGCAATCAGAAAACAATTACGAGAAGGAAAAAAACACAAAATTAAATCTTTCATGATGTAACGATACTTCCATATTGATGAGATACAGCGTACATCATTCAAGACTTTTAATTATTTCCATTTTGTTTTGTTTTACTTCTTTATCTTCATTCAAAAAATAACTTTACCGTTTCAAAATTTTCAAAGAACATTTTCATGACCGCCGAAACAATCAAAAGAAGTTGAATTCTTCTGCTTTTTCTTCTTTCAAAACGTCGTGTATTATACAGGACTTTTTAAAAGATCAGCAAACATTGAGTACGGAATATAGGGTTCATCGTAGTAAGGTTCAAGAGACGATGAAATTACTTAATGAGTCCTACTCTGGACAATGGAAAATAGTTTATGCAGAAAATGTTTTTTGTAACTGTTATTCAGTTGTAATTTCTTCTAATTCATAATGAGGTAAGCTTTATTTAAGTTAGATATTCGTTCCCTTCACCGCTGCAATTATTCAGTTATATGTAGTTAAACAACTGAAAATATATCTTAGACAACCCTAATTGCCTAATTACTTGTCGTGCATTAAGTTCAAAAAGACGCTTTTTTAAAGAGTTTATTTTTGACTTACGAGTCTATTAGTCTAAGTCTATCTTGATTTATTATAATTTCTTAGTTCAAAATTTGAGGTGAAGCGCGTAATGGCAGCTGCTAATACGTACACGTTTAGTAATGTCATGGTCGTTAATGTGTTCTGATAAATGGCTTCAATAATTTTAACAGAAATCATCCACACAACATTTGGAACCATCTTGTCACTAACAAAATATAAATTTCTATTTGGCGTGTTAGTTTGGGCAAACATTTCATTAATAATGTTGATTATGTCGTAAAGCTTCATGAATACGATTGTGGGAGACGTGCTTCACTTCTTGTCTTCAGTGACGACCGCCCGTCGTCATAGCCACATTATTTTAAGCGATGACTTGGTTGATTGATTTAGTCGATCACACGTGTGAATAATAATGGCCAAGTAGTTGTAAAGCTTCTTTCAAATAGACCCCCCCACCTCCACCCCCGCACGAAGAATTCAACTAATTAACTAAATTGTATTTGGTTGATTAAATTCATGTTTGGCAGGCTACTTGTGAAGCACTTCAAAATACAAAAAAAAATAATAATAATAATAAAATCTCAATCGGATTTCAATCACATCGTTACATATTCTGCGGTGTTTTTGAACTCGCATCCAATAATTGCGCAAAAGTTTATCCATACGTATAAGAAACTAACCACCTAAGCTGTTAAGAGGGAAGAGTAATCTTCTTGCTAAACTTTGTTTCCTAAAGAAGGTTCAAATTAGTATTAATAGAGTGGTGGTTAATTCACTGTTGTATTTAATTTATATTATAAATCTATTTAGGTTAGTACTTAGTTGTCTGTTGTGCAATTATAATGAGCAGTCATGTAATCACTCCTATTATATTGTTAGAATTTTCTGTTGAGAGTTCATAAATTTTGTGTTATGCAGTGAGGTTTTGTATTAAAAACAATTGTTGTATTCTAGTACGTGAATATACGTAACCATTCTTCGTAGATGAAAACAAAATTGACAAAACCACGCTAAATCTGATATCTCTGTGCTTGATTTAATTTTTTTTGCGCTTCAACATTATTTTCATTTTTATTGGACTCGTGAAAATTACACTTGTTTACTTTTGTAGCGGCTAAATGAAGTGGCCAGAGCACATATGATAACGTAACGATCGCTATAGTATTGGTGACGTCGGATATAATTTTGAAACTCATTTTCACCACTAAAATGCTTCATATCGGCTTTGGCATAGGCAAAAGCTGTTACATAATGACTTTAAGTAATGAGAGCGATTGGTTTTTTAAACTTTGTCTGCAACACGAAAATAATCTCTACTATCACATTACCTAAAATAACCAAATGGCGTCTACTTTTTTGTAGACCTTCAAATTCCCAAGACAAATCGACGGTGCCTTGATAATTATTTTCTGTTTTTTGGTGATACATTTCTCACCTTACATATATTTTGCGTTCTTAAGAGACAGTATATCACACGGATAACTTGTGATAAAACAATAATATTATGTAACAGTGTTCAATAGATTTATATCATATCTCTACAACTAATCCATCATAAAAATTGTATATCTCATAATTATTACCAGGATAATTATCACTTAAATTATATTTAGTGTGCCCATGTGGAGAAACAATAGCAGACTTATGCTAATACCAATGGTAGTGACAAACCAAGAGTTCTTAATAGAAGTGTCAAGTCCAATTGCTTTACACAGGGGCTAATCTTTTTTCATTCTTCTTATGGAATGGTGCATCATAGGTCAAATGGAAAATTTTCTAATTTATATGTAAATACTACAAAAATGTTAGGGGTCGAAGCCGTCCCCGGCCCCTACACTGTTGGCTTATAATGCTCAATATTCAATCTTTTACAATTTTGTTCCCATCTTGATACTAAAGATGGAAAATCGGACTTGCCAAGAAAGTAATATTGGGGAATGTTATTTCGAACCATTATTCAACAAACATACCTATAAGTAAAATATAACGTCAGAACATTTGCATTAGATTCCTGTAAGGTATTATTTTTCTCTTTTAGGTAACGAAAACTAGGTATTTATTCCACATTCGATTACCTAGTGGTTGTCTAAACTGGGTAACAAAGGGTTTAGTTACCTAAATTTGATGAACAACTATTCATTCATCAAAAATAAAAAAATAGTTATGTCAATATCATCGGCCTACCACTATATTGTTTTATCTTATTTTTACTCACCAGGTCCACCACCAAATAATTATATATTGTATTGGTATGTGCAAAATTTTAAAATAAGAAATAATGTAAGACTTAAAAAATAATATGTTACTAAAATGAAGAATGTTATAGATAATTTGATGCAGAAGATAAAAAATAAATATTCTGTAAAATAGAAATAATTTTTTTTTTTTTATATTTCAGAGAATTTATTAAGACAATTTGATACAAATATTTTAATACCCCAAATTTAATAGCTTCATATGTAACATCTCTAATCCCTTGTGGTCATGTTAAATCTTAAGATGATTATGTGCATATAATTTTGTCAATATCAAAAATCAACATTGTTTTTCGGGCTATGATGCAGTTATCATCAATGATATTAATTTTTTATTTTTATCTTTTGATCTGATACAGATTTATTTCCTGTACATATTAAAATAGCAATATCAATTGTTGACTTCACAATATAATCCTGTGTAAAAAAATATAATAATAATAAAAAAAAGTTGTTCTGACTTCAAAAAGGATCACACAGGGTAAATCACACTCAAACATAGAGGAACTAAGTACTAAACTTGATTAATCTGATCACATGGCTCCTAAATTCAAACTCTTGAGACTAATTCAACCCCAACTACAAGTGCAGATCCATTAGTCTGTCAAGGAGGGCTACGGTATCTTTTATAATTTTATAGTGTCAAAATTTATAATATAAAATTTTTTATTTATAATTTTAACATCAAATTTTTAGTATAATTTTTTCAAATATAATCTCAACGATACTAATAAATTTTATGCTTGTACCCCTACCTCATAGGATAGAATGAAGAATGTCTATCATTTCTTAAAAAAATGAAAGATTAAGAAGAGTTTTTAATTACTGGACTAAAATGTTTTAAATAAAATTAAAAATTATCTCTAAAATTTTTTATTACATGTTGCCCACCTTCACTCAGTCATAAACCCAACTTCCCATCGGATATCTCCATTTTTGACTAACAAAGTCCCATCTAACTTCGAACTAATCAACGCGACAACATAGAAATAATTACCCCTATATAGCTTCATCAGCACCAGGGATAATCGTCAATAATCACCATGTGTTTACGACAAAACTAGCAGATGAAATACGATACAATAATATACTATTAACCATGAAAGTGTGAAGTACACCAAAAATTTCTTAATTTTTATTATATCCAAAATATCATTTTCTGCTTTAGAAATTACAGTCGCAAATATTTCTCTCTCTGTATATGTATATAATTCTAGTGTACAAATATGAAGCATATGAAATATTTTTTTATTTTTATGAGTAAAAAACTATATTAATTTTTCACCTCTTTAAAGATTAAAAAAATATAAGTAATTTGTTAATTTGAAAATTATTACAGCATTAAATACCTTAATCTACCATCAAAATATTATATTTTTATATTAAATGTATATTTTTGAGTCCAAAATATTTTACAAATAATAATAAGTGGCATATATATATATGACATATATATGTGGCCTATACATGAGCATGGGTAGAAAAATAAATATTAATCATGTAGATTAGTTTACCACAAAGTCATAACAAAAATTATTAGAATTTGGGATTGACACTGTGACAACTATTTTTTAACTCCACAAGTTGCATATTAGACATACTTTTTAAATTTTTAATTTTTTTTATAATTAATTATAATTATATTTTTCAAGTAGTTTATCACATATAATAAACTAAAAGCGGATCCTTTGTATAGTTTTTATGCCAAATGGAGCCTTAGAACTGTGATATGTGTTAATTTTAATAAAATAATAAATAAAAATAAATTGAAAGGATTTAAATTGCCATTGAATTATGAAACCCATGAAAGATTACTACACTATATATATCTAACTCTACTATAAAAGTATGAAACCCATGAAAGATTTCCTCATTTTTTCTATTCCGGAAATGCCCTTCATGAGCAATATATTTACATTAATTTTTCACCTATTAAAGGATAAGAAAAGGATAAATAAGTTATTAAATTGAAAGTTATTAATACACTAAATAGCTTACTCCACAAATAAAATTTCATAAATTAATATTGAAATTATATTTTGAAATCCAAAATATTTTTCAAATAGAAATGAGTGATATATATATGTGTCATATAAAAGTTTTTACGTACATGCAAACAATTATTTTCTGAATTTCTTTTTCAATTCCCTAAAATTATAAAGTGGTACTCATTTGTAAATTTGTATTTCATGAATGTGCATGGGAAAATAAATATTAATAATGAAGATTAGGTCGGTAAAAATTCATTACAAAAGTCATTAGAATTAAGGGATTGACACTGTCATAACTATCTTTCAACTCGACAAGGTACATGTTGGACATTCTTTTTTAGCTTCTTTTTATTTTGTATAATTAATCATGATTATATTTTTTGAGTAGATTATTTATTATATCTTCATAGTTTTGAAATGTACAAAAAATCTTACAACAATATTACTAAAATAATAGAGATGGTTATTATATTTTTATTATAATTGCAATAAAAGTTATAAGTTGAGAAATAAATAACGAATTAATCATTTTTTTTATGCAGAAAGCAAGAAATATAACTAAATTTTGACAATATCGAAAATGATAACACGTGCAACACACGTATAATTCTTCTAGTAGAATTAAAAATAGAATGACTATTAAAAAACTAAGGTTAAATTTTTTTTTTTTTTTTACAATAATTTGCTAAAAATAATTGCAACAAACTAATACTTAATCGTGAGTGCTATGATAAAAAATTTAAACACAATGCAACAAATAACAAGCCTTATCGGTATGTTGCCAAAGAGAAACTAGAAATTTGAATCGGGTAGGATAAGTATGAGCCTATGATGATTACAAATTCTTGAGTAGAGAGAGTCAAAGCGCGTAGATACTAGACAGAGAGATTTTGTTTGATTATTGTCGGGTAGGATAAGTATTTATATATTTCTTTTCTTTTTTGGCTGAAAATTGGACCAATTGCTAGACAATTGACTAACCGATGGATTAAAAAAATAAAATTGTAACTGTAGGCCTGCAGGGCCAAATGTCGGGTCCGGACATAAGTTCGTTTTTTCAAAATTTGTGTACTATTCCGTGCATTTATTTGCACCGGCCACAATTTAGCGCAAACTTTAGCATCAATGAAACTTTCATAACTCTAAACCAATCTGTTTCTTGTTGGGGTGGGGTTAAAAAAGTTGCCAAACCCAAGAAGTTAGCTGGTACTTCCTCCGTTTCATATAAGTGCCGTTTTAGGAAGACAAATTCGTTTCATATTAAGTATTATTTTTATTAATTTTTTTTAAAGTTTATTCCTATTAATTACTTAACACATTTATTTTTTGAGTATTTCAATATAAGGTGTATATATGATAAAATATCTTTTTAAATTTTTGTGCCACCACCTTAAACAATACAATATGAAACGGAGGGTGTATCTTGTGTGTTTCTGGTATTAGGACTAGCAGGTCCATCACTACTAGAGTTTCAGTACGTTTATCTTTTCATTATTTCATTTCTTGTTTCCATGAAGTTAATACACAGTAAAAACTAAAGAGTGATTGAAATCTGGAAAAGGAAGAAAAAAGACACTTGTTGAAGTAATTACACCCATCATATTTATATTTGTCATGTCCCGAATCCAAAAAACCCGGAAAATGTGAGTATTTTTTTTTCTTTTTTAAAGAAAAGAAAAAATATATATAATTTTAAAACAATATGGAAAAAATAAAAAACACACTAAATCGCCACTTTCACCACATTATCATAACAATAACATTCATATAAGAGGACGCAACCAAAGAAATTTATACATATAGCATGCCTGCAATTTACAAAAACAACACAAAAGTAAACTCCATGTTTACAATAATAAACAGGCTACATGGTTGATTAACAATATGCATATTACACTTTTATTTTAACCGGAATAATAAGTACATCGCTAAGTTACAACAAAATTGAATAAAAGAAAATTTTTACAACAACTACACTAAGGCTCGTATAAAATAGATTAACAAATAAAGATGTTACAACACAAAATAAAGCTACACATGGCCACCCGAGCATCTCAAGGATGACTCTCGCGCACCTTCGCACCTACATCACAAATATAACAAAAATATAGGGGAAAAAAAGAAACACATGAGTTAACCTACTAAATAACACAATAAATGTGATAATACGTTGTGCCTCAAAGTGTAACATGAATATACAAGATATGTATGAATGTGATGCAATTCAATGCTAACCCATGCACACCAACCCGACACCCCTCACCGCACACGCCACGACAATACAAAGTATAAAGGTGGGACTAGTATCTCAAGACGTTTTAAAAGTAAGGGCTACATCGTAGGTCTCTTCTATGATCCGCCACTCACGGTGTGATGCAATCAAAGCCTTCATTGATATGCTGCCCACAATGATCAATGGTTATCCCTGCGCAAGTTTTCCAACTTTTACGATAAGGTGCCAAACCTTCTCTTTAGTTTTCTTTCCACATATAAAAAGAGGACACTTGTCCCAAAAAGAAATATAAAATGTGTAACGTTCCAGAAATTCAGAGAAATTTTTTTGCTTTTAATAATATTATATAACATGATATAATATTATTAAAATGTAGTATATGACGTGTTAGTGATGAGTATGATTATATTTATAGTAGAATAATATAATGCGTAGTGCATAGTCTCATAAAGCGGAAATAGCGTTGGTTAGTGTAGAAACGAAGTTGCGGTCGAAGTTTAACGGTAGATACGATAAGATGTTTAAATCAAGTTTCGGCACTCAAATGCCATTCTAAAATTGTTTGACACTTCTATTAGTATTTATAATTGATTCCGAGTATTTTTGAAAATTTTTGGCTTGAGGTGTTTGGACCCAAAATTCCAGTGGGGTGGAGAGAAAAGGGGTGGTGTCTTAAAAACTTCATCTTTAAGCTTAGATTCCGTCTAGCTACAGGGCTCGATTTTTAGTAAAAAGTAGATTTTCTTCACTCTCGTAATGATAAGATCGTTTTTATGTAAGTTTCTTTTCCATCTCTTTCGTTTGAATTGTCTCGATTTCTGTGCATTTTTCATACGTGAAAGTTTTCTTGATATTCGTGTTCATCATTATGAGTTAAATTTTTATGTCTCGAAGTTTAATGATTTTATTTCGTTTGATAGATCAAATCGAGGGGCAAAAAAATAGCGGATTTGGGGCGTTTGATTAAAAAGTCTCGAGAGGGCTTATAAAACATTTGTATGTACGGAAGACAATAAGCTCTAACTTAAACTTAAGAATTTGTCGTAAGTAAATTATGTACGATACCGTAGAAAAAGGGAATTGACACAATCCCTTAGGCCAATATGTTTTCATAGATTGTAGTATGTATTCTAACTTGAATTGTAGACTTGTAGGATACCGTAGTAGAACGTGAATTGATATGTTCATGAGGATTGTATTAGGAGTAGATGTTAGTATTAATATAACATGATTTATTTAACTTGTGCAGTTAAACTTTACATGTTATTAATATTATAGTTTATCATTTACATGTTATTCTTGTAGTTCATCGTTAACATATTATTTATTTTACAAAAACTATATATGTTGAGTAGAATGTAAATTGCATGAGTAGAAGAACATGACATTTATATTCATGAGGGAGTATGACATTTGTGTAAGACAATGTATCACTTTTATAAATAAAGAAGTAATGAGGCCTACAGCCTTACCATGAAAGACGAGAAACTTACAACATAGATTATCCATTTACTCGAGGCAGTGTGGGCGAAGGGTAAATGAAGGTTTTATTTCTGTTGTAGTGCGGGTGCAGGAATTTAGTAGCGGTTGTTACCAAATTTTATGTATGAGCAGTAGATACATGTCCGAAACAATGTCGAAGTGGCAGACATCTAGTGTTAGTGCAGTTTCATGTAGAAGAGTCATCCATTGTATACATGAGTAGCTTATGTATTCATTTCATGATTTTTACTCGTTTATACTTATACATATCCATGCTCATACATGTTCATATATTGATTAGACTCTTGTTTATATTTTTGCAGATTGTCTAACCGTTACTTTTCCCCAATTTTTTTTACTTATATCTTGTATTGTAGGCTCAGATGTGGATATCAAGCATCATTAATGCGTTGATGTAGCATATTGTATATATATTTTTTGGCTTACTATACAGGCACTATGAAGATAAAGATTTTATTTTGATTAGTGCCTTGCCATTCTGTTGTAACATTTCAACTATGTAAAATTTGTAGTAGATGCGTACTCTGATATAGTAGTTGTCGAAGTTGCATTAGAAGTGAAAGTATAGATATGTTCTTGTCTTTTGTGAAACCGAGAATATATGTATACCTTCCATTATTACTCTTTTTAATAAGCAAGTAACTTGTAGTATTGTATCCAAAAACAGGCAGGTTTACGAAGTTATATATATATATATATATATATATATTTCTAGATTAACTTACTTTTATTGTTTTGATGTGAAATGTTGTAGACTGTAAGTAGTATCGTCCTACAGAGACGATTAGTTGTGATGATGAGAAAGTGTTAGAAAATGTGTTTTCATTTTATTTTCTATTCTATAATTTTTTTTCCTTTTATTTTAAAAAAGGGAAACATATAAACTCGTACCCCGGGTTTATCGGAATTCAGGACACGACAAAATGGCTCAACACAGTGAATGAACTCACACATTTTCTTAAAATCATCACTTTCAAATTACCACATTTTTATTGAACATCATTTTTTCTTCACAAAAACTCCATACATTTGTCATAAAAGGCATGGCCTTTATTGCTCACATTTTCAACACATACTCCGCATTAAAATATCATTTTTAATTCCCTATATAACTTTAGAAATTTACCCCTCAATGTATATCAAAATTCCCCTTTTGATTCATTTTCAACTTTACATAATTTGAAAACCACACCTTTCAAAATTTTCACATTATCACAATTTTCAAAAATACCACACTATAATCATAATTATATTTATGCCCATATACATATATCCCTCATGGTTCGCAATAGCATATTAATAGGAGAGTCAACTATAATATGAAAATTACACGATAAGGTATACATATAAATTCATGCTTATATTATTATTTCATAGAATACTTGTACCTCTTACATACTTAGAAGTCACTCCAAAACCCCACGTTAAAAAGCCCCAAACTGCCTATTCTTCATCCCATGAAATGATCTAGTAAATGAGCTTAAATCAACACTCACCTATAGAAGGAAAGGATCTACTCATCATGAGTAAGAAGAAAATCAACTTTGTTTCAACGTACAAGAGAAGCACGGAAATCAATGAATAGTAAACCTACAAGATGAAAAACGAGACTTACCTCAAAAGAATATCCTCATTCTAAGGATCAAGAATCTCCACTTTTTATTGACGAGCGATCAATAGATCTTGATGATATTAAGGCTCATAAATTGAAGACGATGACTTACCACTTCTTACTCTTTCTCTATAGAATTGGAATAAGGACAGAAAATAAGAGAAAATGACTCAAAAAATGTGTACAAAGGTAACGGGCCCACACTAAACTGACTGTGTGTACAAGTACAGAGGTCTCGTGTACCGGTAGTCAACCCTATACCAGTACCCAATCTTCTGTGATGGCTTCCAGAGCCCTCAATTTCAAGGGATTAAAATGCTATCCTCTGTACCGGTACTTAGCCTTTGTGTACTGGTACATTCCCCTGAAACCAAACTTCAACCAAAAATACGTACAAAAACTCGTCATAATCACACATACAAAACCCAAAACCAATTCTTACACATGCCACAACACGGCACAATGCCTCACTATGTCCACAACACATGATATGCAATAATGATACTATAATGCATATTTTAATATATGTATAACAAATATAATATACCACACTAACTTCACACACATCAACACATGTATGCACTATGACAATGCCATGCTTATATGTATGAATACTACATATTATATCTATGCATAAATGCAAAAATTTAACTCAGAATTTTTGGAATGTTACATTCTACATATGTTAGGACATTTTGTACCTGAAATTTGTATGCATTATACAAAAACAAAATACATACTAGAGTCAGCGAACAACTCAGAATACTTTACACGTATATCCATTTTATGCTCCCACGTAATTTTTTCACTGGAGCTGCTCTTCCACAACACTTTGATAAGGCAAGCCGTTTTCCACCTCAATACTTTCTCTTCTACGTCCAATATCCGAATCAGTTTCACCTCATACGAAACATCTTCTTTGATATATAACATGCGATAAATCTCGAATGTACTTCTTTAACATAAAGACATAAAATACAAGATGCACACTCGATAATTGGGAAGGCAACGCAAGCCTTTACATCACTTCTTCCACCACTTCAAGTATCATAAATGAACCAATGTATCTTGGTAATAACTTTCCTTTCTTGCCAAATCTCATTATCTCCTTCTTTGGAGACACTTTGAGAAATACATAATCGCCCATTTCGAATGACAATGGACGTCTTTGCACATCCATATAACTGTTGAAATGACTTCGCCATTTCCAATCGTTGTCTAATCAATTGAATATTCCGGGTCGTTTCTTGTACCAACTCTAGCCCAAGCAGAGCACCATCACCAACCTCTGCCCAATATATTGGAGAATGAAATGGATGCCCATAAAGTGCCTCAAATGGTAGCTATTGTTGTACGCAAATTCTATCAAACTCACGTACTCTTCCCATCTACCGCCAAAGTTCAAGATACATGCCTACAACATATCCTCCAAAGTCTGAATTGTCCACTCAGACTAGCCATCCATTTGAAGATGAAAGGCAATACTTATTTCAAGAATGGTCCCCAATGCAACTTGGAGACTCGACCAGAAATGAGACATAAAACGAGGATCACAATAAAAAACAATAGGTACAGAAGTCTCATGTAAAGAATAATCTTATCGATATACTTTTGACAAAGTTTCTCAACTGAGTCGGTAGTATGTATCAGAAGAAAATGAGCGGACTTCATCAAACAATCTACAACCACTCAGATAGCATCGCAATCTTGCTTCAATCTCAGTAACCTATCTATAAAGTCTATCATAATATATTCCCATTCCCATTTGAACCTTAGCAAACCGCTCAGATGCTTGTGTTCAGCCTTTACTTTCTAACACATCAAACAATGTGATAAGAACTCCGCAACGTCCTTTTTCATACCGAGCTACCAAAAATGTTGCAAAACGTCTTGAAACATTTTGGTACCCCCGAAATGCAAGCCAAATGCGAGTGATGAGATTCTCACAGAACCTTACCTCGAACAGATTCAAGAACAAACAAATGACCCTGAAATCGTACTCCACCATCCTCCACCATTTCCCATTTATCAAGTCAATGCTCGCTAAGAATATGAACACGATAAACATCAGATTCATCATCTACATGTTCTTCCATTACGCGAGTAATCAATGTCAGTCTAACTGTGATTGTGAACAATGTAGTTCCACCCTCCACTTCTTCTATGCAATCTAAACCAAACTCATTTAACATCCGCTCCATCTCCCATTTTTTCATCGTTAGATAAGCAAGAGAATATCGATTATTGCGACTCAATGCATCTGCTACCACAGTAACCTCGCTCAGGTGATACTCTAGATTAAATTTGTACTGATCTAGGTATTTTATCAACCTTTACTGATGCATATTCAAATTGTGTTGTATAAACACGTATTTAAAAGATTTATGATCAAATAATACGTCAAACATCTTGTTATAAAGGTAATGACACCAATACTTCAATGCAAAAACAACCATACTAAGCTCAAGATCATAAATAGGATAATTCTTCTCATGCACCTTAAATTGTCTCAACGGGAAAGCTACTACCTTCCCAAGTTGTATCAACACACAACCCAACCCCTCTTAGGATGCATTGCAATATACTATGTAGCCAAGCTAGCTTCGGAATGATAAGAATTGGAGCTGAGGTCAATAATGACTTCAAAATGAGAAAAGACTACTTGCACTTCCCATCCCACTTGAACTTCACCGCCTTATAAGTAAGTCTTGTCATTGAGGTCGCGAAACAAGAAAAGCTTTTGATGAAGCAATGTAATAACCAGATAACCCCAGAAAGCTATAGATTTTAAACACATATTTAGGTCGTTCCCAATTGGTAACAATCTTGATTTTCAATGGATCAACTGCAATCTCTCTTTTTGAATAACATCACCAAGAAATCGCACCCCGTGCAACCAAAATTCACATTTCGAGAACTTGGCATATAGTCGTTGCTCCCGAAGATTAGAAAGTACAATAAGGATATGTTCTTGGTGTGCCTTCTCCATAGGAGAATACATGAGAATATGATCAATAAATATGATAATGAAATGATCAAGGTGAGATTTGTCACGCCCCCATTTCCAAGCACCCGGAACCGGGGGTGTGATGTCTGCTAAACCCAACCCATAACTATAAGACCCCAACTTTTGGAAAGTACTGTAATATATGTATAGACAATGAATGATGTAACTTTTTCAACGCCAGTAAAGATACAACTGCTGCTATCACTCAGAACTGCCGTCAAAGAAAGCACATTTGACTGTGCCGCTTGTGTTTTCTTTTGCAATCTGAGATCTGGATAACGAATATGAACGTTATGACAGTATAATTTAAAGCCACAAGAAAGCCTAAATAATTGTGAATGGCAAATTAATACTTAATAACGAAGGCTCGACACCAAGTCGTCGGTGTTGCGCTGTTTTGCGTGTAACTCGCAAACCGCTGATCCGATCAGCGATCCGTCAGTTTTGACCATTCACATATGATCAAAAGAGGCCAATGCATAAAGTTAGCCACAATTTCAATTTTGAACCTTGGAGGGCAAAATGGTCATTTCACAC
>MKEJ01027278.1:0-10739 GCA_001753735.1 Embelia ribes
ATTTTAGATAGTCTGCTGCAAGTGCTCTAACAACACCGATAAGAACGTAATCTTTAGAAATCAATATAAAACTCTACCAAACCAGAGCCTAACGAATAAAGAAACTAAACTGGATGTTCCAAAAAATACTAATGCAAAGAAATATCTAAACAACATGATGATCGTTCAATGAGTGATTGCTTAATCTCAACGGAGAAAAAGAATAACCTGAGGATTAGGGACTAGTGGGCGTACCAAAATTAGAAAAAAAAGAACATCAATCTTGATCAGTATCAAAGCAGCACCAAGTTCCGAAAACAAAACGCAATATCTCAATTCGGAAACAAACCCCAAATGAGCCCAATACAGCTGCAAGGGAGACGAACAAACCACGGAATAGAAGGGAACTACCCACCACAGTTGCTGTGGATGTTACATCTTTACAGAGTCGCAAGTCATACGCCTACTAAGCAACAACTATGACAAAACCGTATCCATGATTGCAGAATTCTCAGTTCATGAATCATAGACGGACTAGCCATTTTCTTGTTGAAGTTAATTAAAAGAAAACCGACCACGCAAATCATCCATTCCTAATGGAAAGGCCCCGTAATATAACAAGATTCATAGAATCGTAATCCAGCAGCATCAAACAAAAATCATAATGCCACACCAACTGCAGGCAGTAATATGTCCACTCTACCAAATTTTGGAAAAGCAGAAGGAAAAGAAAATACACCATTATCATTCCCAATCAATTTGAAATATAATGCAATATTAGTCCCAATATAAATCTTAAGAACCAGTTCATCGATACCTATGAGGGCCGCGACCAAACATTGGAACTGAAGGGCACTGGTAATCTCGGTGACCCCTCCCACCACAGTTGCTGCAGATGATAAGAGATACACAGTCGCGAGCCTTATGCCCCATCTGGTCACAATTATGACAAATCACTTCTTGAAAATGGGCTCCACCGATATCTGAGATCGACTTTGGGCACTGACGTGCCACGTGGCCAGACATACTGCAGATGTTACATATGGGGTCATATAGGCAGTCCCTAGCAAAGTGGCCTGGCTTGCGGCAATTGTTACAGGCCTTCTCATTGGTGCAATCAATGGCTAAGTGGCCGGGCTTGTAGCAGTTGTTGCAGAGCCTTGAGTCATGAGCGGAAAGACTAGGGATAGAACAATCACGAGACAGGTGGCCAATGTTACCACACATGTGGCAGACCGGGTCATTGCTGCATTCGCCTGCAAGGTGACCTGGCTGCTTGCAGTTCCAGCACGTTGTAGTGGAGTTGCACTCCGCAGCAACGTGACTTAGCCACAGAAAGAAGCAGAGAGGGAGCATAAAACAGAAATGAGCATTAGAAAGTTCAGACTATAATATAATACGCACTTATTCATTAATCAAACTCAAATTCAACTGGCTGAATGACGAGCAGTTTAGCCCGTTATTTCCAAATAACCTTCATGACAATTAATTATCAAACTCATTTTCACTGGAAGTGATCTAGAATCAGACTTAGCAAATGCTGAAGTCATAGTTACTCTGGAAGTTCAAATTCATTGCAATATTTCAAAAAGCTTTACAGAGGCTTCCAAAGGGAACTATAATAGAAAATGCTAATAAAGTAGTTCCATGCTAGTATACGAATTATCTCTAATGTTTTCTTAAAAAGATAAACAAGAAAATTGTAACTTTGAGAATAAAAAGAAATTGATGCTCACCCAGGAAGCGCACAGTTGTTACAAACGGTCACATTTGGACAATCTCTCCCAAAATGCCCAGGCCGCTTGCAATTGTTACACAATTTACTTTGCCTGAACAAAAGAAAAAAGAAAACAAGCACAAATGTCATTTGCTTCAGAGTCAAACACAAGCATAACTTGAAATTTGTAACTCTTAATTGTTCAAGAAGCAACATGGGAAAAAAACCAGGGAAGCATGAATAATAACTTCATGGACACTATTATTTTCCAGAAGCTCACGTTAACGCTACAACTGAAGTTAATATAAAGCATTCTTGTTCTTTGCTGTGGTGGCAGAAGGTATATTTGGAAGTTCATTGTAACATCGATTACTATTGCATAGGCAGGTTGTGAATTCTTCGTTGTTGTGGCATATGGTGAATTGGTGATTTCTCTACTGTAATAGACACTTATCATGTCATAAGAATATAGATTGCCATCCACTTCAGAAGGCTGTTTTGAAAAACAAAAAAAAAACCACTCCATTTGATTTTGAACATGATTATGGTATACTAGATTTGCAATATGAACTGTAAAGATTCATGTGTTTATTACTCTTAGATATTTTCAACCACAAATACAGACAGAAATTATTAGAAGGTCTTGACAAGAGTTAAAAATTGTAAATACATCGTACAAAATGAAGTCAATAATGAAGTCTTGTATGTGACAACCTTAATGACTTGAGACAATTCAAATGGGCAACCTTACGTAGCATGCTTTATTTCCCAAATCGCTAGTACACTATTTTCAAATACACGATTACCTTAATGACTCGAGACAATTCAAATGGGCAACCTTGCATAACATGCTTTATGTCCCAATTCGCTAGTACACTATTTTCAAATACACAACTGCTAGTAATAAATATATCTCTCCTACAGCATTTTTTATGACTGTTAATCTTCCCAAGATCTATTTCGGCTCTTACAGCTTCACACATATGAAACACACAAAAACAGAAGGTGACGTAAAAAACATGAAAGGATTATCGGACAGAAAATTTATGCTATAGATGAAAAGGAGAGAACAAATAAACGAACAAACAAGCATAAAGGAGCAATGCTTAAGTAATATAATAAACAATAACAAAATAAAGGAATGCACAGAGAAATAAGGTTGTTCCTACCTACCAATCATTCACACAACAAAACCCAATTTCCAACAATGGCCAAAAAAAAAATCATTCTAGGAATATACATCAAAGTAATTAAAAGTTCAAAACCCCAATCTTAAAACGAACATATACTGACAGCACTAACAATTCCCTGCAAACATCACATCAGCTAGGCTACTTTCATAATGAGCACATTAACTTGCATAAATCGAAACTGATGAATTAATATAAAGTGGCTGAAATACAAACCGAGACATGTGCAGGTCTTTCCGATAAGGTGCATCACGATAACGCTCACTGCTGCGAACTCTTTTAGCTCTTGCAGGACTACTCCTTCTATCAGGGATCATGTTGAACACACCAAGAAAATTCCTCAGATATTTGATAAAACGTCTGCAAAGCAACGAGAATCAGCTTGAAAGTCGAAACACCAAAGTTTTAATCTGCATCAAAATCCTAATCACCATGACAGCAGAACAAGAATATGTGAATCACACAACTATACAAATTGCATCAAAGGCCCAATAACTTCCGCTAAAACTCAACTTTAGGCAAGTAGTTACAAAAAGGTAAGAAAACCGAGATTTTATGGCTCTTTGCAAGGAACCTCTCATCGCGGAGCTATATTAGTCCCCTAAATTTTAATCTCTATACCTCAACTTAAAATTAGATGCTAAGATACAGGAAATGTCCACAGAAACCCCCTCAATTAAAAATAAAACTAGAGATGAAGCACCGCCCAAGTTCAAAGGGATCGTAATAGCAAACCTTGTGGGATTGAATCATATTAGATACACTATTTTGTGGAAGGGTTCTCCTTGGGCTAATCTCCAAAAGTCAGGATAGGGGCTCGTTTAGGAGCACTTGTATGAATGCCGTGATTATAAATACTCATGCCGTCTCTATTGCTTTTAGATGCAATTTCTTTAATTTGTTTTTTTTTTTTTTCGATTGGGTCTTGAACAATAATGATTCATGTCATCTTTATAATTTCTGTATGCAATTTCTTCAGTTTACTATTTGTATCAGGTCTTAACATCTATGATTTTAGATTGCAATTTCTTCAATTTGCTGTTTTTTGATGGGGTTAGTGATAACTACTCATGCCCTTTCTGTAATTTTTTATGCAATCTCTTCAAATTGCTATTTCTAGACGAAAAATTGTTGCTTGATATTGGTATTATACAATGGTGACAGAAACTCATACTAAGTTTTAAGGTTTTGAAATTGAAATTCAAAACACGTTTGATAGAAAGTTCTTGCCAAAAAGGTAAATTTTTTTTATGTAAAATACGTGTGTTATTGTCAGCATAATATTCTTTCGGCATGTAATAGTTGAAAACATAAGGTGTTAATCTCAACATTTTGCATGGATAATAATTGCATAGACACCGGAACGATTTATAAGAAAAATGAAAGTGAACAAGAAAGCAAGTTTTTTTGGGTTTTCACATGTTTGAACCCTTTTGACATCCATTCCGTTTTGGTTTTGGAGCTCTTAAATGAACCATTGAGATTTGAAAATGTTAATTCTAACTTCTATCAAGCAAGTCGTGTATTGTTGTTTACATGGTTTCTGGTTAGTTTCAATTTGAATCGTAAGTTTAATTTCAAGGTCCAGGGTCCCTACCTGACAGTTTCAAGTTTACTGGCTGCTTTTGAAATTTATCTTTATTATCATTCTATTTTCATATTTAGCACAAAACCTGAGTTGGGAATTTATATTGGCTAGGTACAACTGAGAGAAGTCACATTGCAAGAGGAAAATGCTGCATTTGAGAAAGCTATATCCGATTGTGAGAATAAGATTCAGGAGAAGTTGCAGGAATCGAGTCAACTTCAAACTAAGTTGCAGGTTAGAAAATTCCAAAAATTTACTCTCTTTCTAATGCTTCTGGTATCAAGGTGTCACCCTTGTTCTTTTTGGAAACTTGTGAAGCATATAGGTTAGGTTTTCTATGACCAAGTTTTGGACTTTGGAGACGAGAGTGGAGATGAAAATTAGGTTAGATTATTATGTTTGAATACGTTCTACGCCATAGGCTTCTAGTATGCTGAAGATTATTCTTTTCTATAATCTAATTTGATTATGGTGGAGGAAATGAAGTTGCGATATGGTTGAAATGCTTATCATTGTCCAAATGAATACATTTGGTTTTGCCTTTTGACAACTGACCGTATTCCGCCTATTTCCCTGAATCCTTAACTTTTAAGGCTGTGTTATTTTTTTTCATCCTTGGCGTACACTAGCACCATAATTAATACAAGATAATGAAACGGATTTACCTCGAAATTCATAATTTCCACCTTCGCTATATCTTTAATCGTTGGCAATCTTATGAGGGAATTATCTAATTATTGTAGAAAATGGAAGTAACCGAGAAAAATCTGAAGTCTGAGTTGGAAAAATCCTTGGCTGCATTGGATGCCAGGCAATCTCGAGAATCTTCTGTCGAATCCAGAGTTGGTGCCCAGGAAGAGGCAGAAGCTTCAAAATCTAAGCTACTGGAGGAGCTAGAGAATAAGAAAAGAGATCTGGTTTATTTCTTATGTCCCATTGTTCATGTAAACTCTATTTTTCATATCTGACCATTGCTATCTTTAGTTGCTGACACATTTTATTCTTTAGCGATCAACGGAGGAGATGGTTCAGGATTTGGAGAGGAAATGGGCACTGGTTCAGGAGAATGCATCAAAGCATCCTGCCCCAGGTATCTTTCTAACATTAGCAATATCTTTGTGCGACTATTTCGGACTTTATAAATAGGCACTTATTTTAAAAAATCTTGTTTTTATGTTCCTTTTAACTTTTCTTGCCATCATTTTTGCATTAAAATGGATTTGGCGTATAATTGCTAGTTTTATTAGCACGGTGTTAATTGTGTGAATACGAGTACACTCTTAATTTCCCCATCTCATTTCCCAAGTGGTTTAGAAAATATTGCGATATTTGTCTTGGAAGTTTGGCGAATCGATCATGCTTTTCTTTTCTTTTCATTTTTTTCATTTTTTTTTTTGTGGTATTTGTTGGATGTATTTTAGTGTTTTTCATGCCCTTTAAACTCAATTGAAATTACTTCAGTTCAAAGAGAGAAGTTATTGGACCGACAACTACACAGCCTAATCGAACAACTGGCTTCGAAGCAGGTGATTGAGCTACTTTCAATTGTTTTACCTTAGAACCCTTCTTTTACTTCAAATGGATTTTTAATTCCAAATTATAAAATTCTGCTTTTATCTTTCCTCGATACAGGCTCAAGCAGAAGGGCTGGTGAGTGAAATTCATCTGAAGGAATTGGAGTTAGAGAGGTTAAATGGGTTATGGAGGCGGCTCGAGTCTAACACAATGGAGGTCAATGCAGCTAGGAATAGATTTGGGAGAAGCAACTCCGAGAAAGAATCTCTTTCGTCTGACTACATTGTCAACCCTCATCACAGGCCATATATTCGCTCAGGTGGCCAAACTGATACCCAGCAGAGGCTCATGCTACTCAGGTCTGCTTTCGTCGTCTACATTTTAGCTCTGCATATCTTGGTTTTTATCTGGATCTCATTTTAAGGGATCCACTTGTCCAAATTATTGTCGCATTTTCAAAATGTTGTAAAGATGTATGTCGCGTGTATGCGAAACTCGTAATTTTGTGACTGCTAGCTTTACACTTGATTGGAAGCCCTGTTTTTGTGGGTGATTAGCATGCATTATGTAGTTTGTATTCTTTCACTGAATATCATCTCCTTCATCCCATGCATGCATATTCGGTCTCCTCGTTCTGTAGGAATGTGTCGATTCCAACACTTGATACATATTTCGAGTATAATTTTTTTTTTTTTTTTTATAAAAGTAGTATTTTATACCAGAAACAAACGGAATGGAAATGATAGATCGGCTAGGTATCGTCTATCATCCCCGGATTCTTTCTTATATCATCTTCCATCTTCACAATAATGAAGAGGGAACTAAAAAAAAGCAAAGTTCATACAGTATTAATGATCGTAGATTATCACTAATTTGTGTCCAAATTTTCCCAAAAGACGAACAAAATTTCCTGGACGGAATGCAAAAAACGAAATAAAGAGTATAATTTAGTCTTCCTCTCTCTTCAACAATTCCAACAAAATTTCGTTCCAAGTATCGACTGGTCCTGGCATGCACCAATGCACACAGTCATTAGCCCACGTAGAGTTCGTTTTCCCGTAATATTTACCAGCATGACCATCCGGTCTCCTAAGCATTGCGCGAGTTACATCAATTAGCCTAAATTTCATCCCTTTCCTATTCCCTAATTTCTCCGCCTCCTTAAACTCGTCGATTTGGGCATTGTAAAACTGTAAAAAAAAACCTTCCAAACGCGTTTCATTTTCCCCATATGGCTTCGTTCTAGCACAATTTCCGTCCCATCTCCCGTTCTCAAAGTGCGACGTGGAAAAAGTCCTGACGAATGTCACACCCTTGTAATTTTCCGCACTATACATTGCTTTAAGAGCTGTTTTATAAGCCATTCGAACACCGAAATCTTCTCTTAGATGGGTAATATCATTTCGATTACACCACAAACAACCAATGAGCTGATTGTTTATGTAGAACATGGTGGTGTGCAAGTACCACTGACCAGCTGATATGATCACGTAATCGAAGCTCTCAATTTTGTCTGTCCATGCCTCGTCGAATTCGTCAAGGTATACATTGAAGGGTTGAGCCATATCATTAGGGTCTGTTTGGGTGCTTTTTACCAAGTAAGGCGACCAGAAAATTTCAATGGTGAAGTTGTGGTTTCTGTACTCGTAGCGTTTGAATCGTGCCCCTTCGTCTCGTTCCTTTGAAACATCTACAGGGTCTTCGACCTGAAGGTGAAAAAACAAAGATATTCTTATAATAAATAACAAAATGAATATCTGTTCCTTGGAGTGCTAGTTTGTTGTGTCGAACTAAATTCTTGCGAATATCTGTCAAGGGATGTCGTGTTGCGATATTGGGCTGTTAGGCAAATAACTTAATTATAGGAATAACTTGATTGTATGATCTCTACTATCTTTATAAATATGTACATGTAAAGATACAGAAATATATGAATGAAAATATTCTTTTCTATTTTCAAGTGAAGGGTATCAAGTGGCTATGTGCCCCTTACCTCCAAAATATTTATAAGATTGTTATACGAAAAAAATCAAATATTTTATGATGTGACTTCATCTAATTCCCAACCTTTATAGTTAACTCACAAATAATTAGACATTGTCCCCAGCTAAAATTCTAGTTTGCTAATAATTTCGCTTTCGACTAAAAATTCTTGTCCACTGAATCCCTAGTATTAGTTTCAAAGTTAGGTTGCCGTCATAGGTTGCAGAGGTAGAGCGAATTTGTATTACGATCGGGAACGGGTGTGAGATCATGGTATCTCTACAAGAATGGAATTCAACTTGACTCGAATCTTTTTTTTGGAATTTTCAAGTAGACTCAAACTTTTTCGATAATCAAACATATAGTGTTTTCTTTTAAAGGTTTTGGTCTTTATTTTCCATCTATGGTGGTAAATGATTCGTTTAGTTTTGATTGTTATATCTTTGTGCTTTCGTCATTTCTTGCGAATGATTGGGGCATGAAGGCATATAATTAAAACGTGATAGATTAAAAATTTATTATTAGAAGAGGAGAAAATTAACAAAAAATGTGACAATTTAAAAAAAGTAATGATATTCGTACCAACTCATTATACAAAATCGGATTGCATGCTTTAGAATTGATCATATCACCACATATTCTCTCTTCCTTAAAAATAGGATGGCGCAGTTAATTATGAACAATACAATCTAAGTTGGTATAATGAGTTAATACTATTAGTTGATATGAATATTATTACTCTTTCAAAATATTTAATAACAAGAAATTATTTTTGAAATTATTTATCAAAATAAGTCACTTTCAATTTCATCTAACTCCATCCACCCGTGAAAGTTTTTGGTCCTCCACCAAATCTGACGAAGATGTATCCTAAACGGCGAAGTTTTGATTGAGAAAGTACCTCATCCTCCGCCAGATATGGTAAAGGTTCCCACCCTTTCGGCATTGACTACAATCCACCCGCCTAACTGTAACCGTAGCTTTTCGGTTATGGTGGTTATTGTGATTTTTCTATTTAAATTATTTTTATTAATTCTAATTTGAGTATTAAAGAAAAAAAATTGTAATAATAAAATAATTTGATAATAGGAATTATTCTATTATTTTTTAAATTTAAATCATTATTCTTATATAAATGTTATATTTATGTATATGGTAAAGCAAATAATGATATTAAGAGCTACTTTTATACTTTTTAACCAAACATAAATATTTGACTTTTAAATCCAAAAGCACTTTGCAAATTTTATTCACCAAACATAAATTTAATTTTATTCTAAAAGTGTGAAGGCACTCTAATTTTTTTTTTTTTACAATCCAAAAACATCTCTCTTAATATTACAAAATTTCAATTATTTACTTGATAATTTGTACCAAATAAGGATAATATTGTATTTAATAAAATATATATATCAACACATATCTAACATTTCATCCAATAAATTCTCATAATTTCAACAGTAATTCTTTTTTATCCTCATAATTTCACTAACGACAGTATTAGTTCTTAAAGTTTGGAAATTTGACAAACTTGGCTGCCAAATTTTAAGAAAAAAAGGCATATTTAGTACCTTTTATCGTTTTTGCTTGTATTTAAAATCTTACAATACTTAAAATAAGAGATAATATCAACATTAAATATCATAAAAGAACTAACTTGCACCAAAACAAGTATCATATTGGTAGTTTCATATATTTTTATCATTTACAAATAACTTTGAGTTAAAAATAGGAACTATAATTTTTATAATCGTTAAAAAAAAAAAAGAGATAAAAGTTAAAATTTCATTACCAAAGTTATTTTATTTTTAAATAATATACATTCCAAATTTTCACACCCCCACCTTTAAGTTTAACTAAGTAATGATTATTATAATCATTACTAAGAATTTAATTTAAAAGTCATGTGAAGAGTTGCTCGAAAAAAACTGTAAAAAAAAGATATCCTCATCTAATTTCAATATCAAATTTGAATTGTTAAAATGAGTTAGATTAATCAGCGTAGTGATTCGACTTGCACAATTGCAATATGAGAAAAGGTTTTAGATTATTTTTTTAACTAAATTTAATATATTTAGAATTTTTCTTCATTTAAAAAATTTGTATTTTTATTATTTATTATATTATGACTAGCATGTAACTCGTGCATTGCATGAGTTGTATAAAGAATAGTCTTATTTTTAAATTATTAGTTTTATATTTGTCTTAATTGTTTATACCATTGTGACATTTTAGGAGTATGCGATGAATAAGTTTAATAAAATATTTTCAATACATGGGGCAAAAAAGTTTGTTTATTTTTTAGGAATACGAAACTAAATATTTTAATTACTTTTAATTTTAATTTATTCTTAATCAATTTATATTTAATTATTTTTAGATACATTCTTTTAGTCCCTTATGCAAACACAAGAGGGAAGGGGATATATCGAAGATAAATTAAAAACGTTTTCAATTAAAAGTTATACTATAAAAGTTTATACAATAATATTAACTATTATACAAAGAATAAAAGGGATAGAGAATGCAAATGCAGTTTTATAATAGTTCGGCCAAAGATCAGTTGATCCTCCACGTCCACTATCCTAAGTATTGCTTGAGGTTTCTTTATCATCAAGATAACTTTACAGCCAATCAGCTTTACAGGTGTTGATCACTCTATTTGAGACAACCCCCCAAATCAGAGTATTCCCTCACCACTGGATAATGTAAAACTAAATTTGAAATGTATCTTTATACTCGCACAAGATGAAAACACTCGAGTATA
>MKEJ01027285.1:0-11116 GCA_001753735.1 Embelia ribes
TTTGTGTGTATGTTAGCTGTTAAACTGTGAGCTGTTTTTTTTATTATACATGAAATTTTTGTTATTTTTTGGATTTGAAGGTTTGGAGGCAATTTAATTTTTTTTTTAAAAAAAATTGCCACTGCTAATGGTAACTTATTAAAAAAATTATTTTAATATTTCGCCACTAGTAGTGGTGAATTAGGCCGGAAAAAAATAAATTTTGCCACTACCACGGGCAAATTGTAAAAAAATAATTTTAATAATTTGTCACTACCAATAGCGAATTATATACAGATTTCACCATTACCCATGGCGAAATATATACTAATTTTTAGCCATTTCGCCATTAGTACATGACGAATAATTGTGGTATACCATTTCCAGAAATTTTTCTACTGCTGTACCATTTTTGCAAAATTGGGCCCCACGTGCCCCCCCCAAAAAAACCCCACATTATATGGTATTTTTAAAATATCTACCAACTATCGCATAAAATGATAATTGTACCACTACCGATGGTAATTTTTAAGCTTAACTATCATACTATGGTACTACCGTAATACCTATTTATAAAAATTTATCACACACATAAAATAAAAAAGTCACAAATATTATTATTAAAAATTTGATCATATATTTAGTGTATTACATAAGAAAATATATTATTTTCGAATCTTACACTAAATTTTGAATATAAAAAAATATAATATATTTAGCGTCATGATAATAAAAATTATTTAATTAAATAATTGTGTACTAATAGTTTACCGGTGGTAACCGTACATCCAATNNNTATCAAAAAATTTTCTTTTGATAATATTGATAGATAAAATTATGATAAATAATCTAGCAATGATGATGGTATCATTTTGCTCACCACTTGCTGTAACCAAACAAATCTTAATCCATTCAAGCCTTATTAAGCTCATGTGGAGTTTATTTTTTTACTCTTACAAAAAGGGAAGAGATCAGAGAAACTCACGTGGACTCTTACAAACTTGCACCAACAAATATAAATATTTAAGCAAAAAAATAAAAATAAAAATAAAAAGATAGATCTTTTTGTTGGTGCAAGTTTGGAAAAGTTCACATCAGCTTAATAAGGTTCAACGTCAAGATCATGTGAGCCTGATCATTTTTTCATTCCTTCCATTTGGCATAGTTTAAGCCTTTAAGGCCTCTTCTCGTGGAAATCTTCTCAATACAAGATTATTATTATTTTTTTGTTCCTCCCTGCTTTTTGTACAACTTATATAAATTAAGAATAAATTATCACTAGTATTTTTCTTAATAAAAAGTAATCACAATATTTTTTCAATTTATAATAATTTATCGTTAAAAACAATTTTTCAAAAAAAAAAAAAATATTCTTCTACAATTTATTATAAAATAATTGACTTGTTGGCTCATTTTCTAGTTCCCTTCAAGTACATAACCTTTGCAACATGTACCCACTTGCCTAAAGTCTTCTTGTCTCCAATTCCTAGATCTGAGGGGGAGAGAGAGATACAAAAGCTTAAATCCCCAATCAAAATCCTGGGTATGACACCTCTTGGTTTCTAAAATTTAGAGTTGCATATAGAGAGAAGTGAAACACAGAGAGAAGAGAGATGGGATTGGTTGCAAATGGGAATGGGGAATTGGATTTTTCTGGGGTTCCATTGGGTACTAAAAATAAGTACAAGAGGATGAATATTGAACAAGATGGAGATTTTGATGATGTTTTGGAACATGATCAGCTGGAGAAGAGGAGTAGTACTAGGAAATATGTTTTTGCTTGTGCTGTTTTTGCTTCCCTCAACTCTGTCCTCCTAGGCTATGGTGAGCTTTTCTCAATCTTTGAACTTCTTGTTATTGTTTTGGGTTTATGTTATGGTTAATCGTTTATGTACTGACACTCGTGTACTGAAAGTGACTTACATGTGACTCTCACCCGTGCTTCTACATGTGGCCATTTTGCATATCTGACTTTAATCTAGAGTTTAAGCTTTAGGGATTAAAATTTTAGGATTGGAAATGAATAATCTTATGGAATATCCTCAGATCTTGTGAATTGATCCTATTTTTAAGGAAAAATAATTTAGGGATATAACCTATATTGTTGTATATGATTATATGCAAGTGTATAATTACCCTTTTGTTATTCTTTCTATATGCAAATGTAATTTGTCAATGAACACACAAAAGAAATTTGAATTAATTATGCTGCCTATGATGCTTTATAATACTGATTGTTTCGGGATAACAAATAATGAGGTGACCAAATGGTTTTTGAGGCACCTGTGAGAATTTTTGTATGCAAATGTTGATTCTATAATTAAAGTCTGGGATGGTTAACTTTGGATATGTTTATGTATGAAGGAGCAATCTTTAATATGCAATGTAATAGCATTATATATTTGAGCAGGCAAAGTCTTAGGTTGCAAGAAGTATGGTAGTTATAAGCATTATTGCCAGGAAAGGCCATTTGGGCTGCTACGCGTTTCCGGTACGGGAACGAAACGCTGAAAAATTTTAAAGGGAAATGCGTAGGAAACGCCTCGGAAATGCAAATGATACACATAGGGAAACGACTAGGAAACATTACGGATACAACTAGTAAAATTAAGAAAAAGTTACATATTCATAGGAAACTTGACGAGTTCATATTCATACGAAATAATAAAAAAAAATCAATAAAAATATTATGAGATGAGTATTTTTTAGTACTTCTATGATTAAATAATTTTTTTTAACTTCTATTGTTTTGATTTATAATTAAGTTGTTCATATCAAATATTTAAATTTTGGCATGCAAGTATATGTATTATAATAGCTTACATTATAATAGCTACTTACAAATTTGAGTGAAGTTTTAGAATAATGGATTAAAGAATCACACATAATTTGCATATATTTTCGACATATAATATAATCGTATCTGAAAAAAATCCAAATCGTATCCGCATTTCTCATTTCCCATATATGTTTTGATATGCATTTCCTTTTTTCGGTTTTCCTTACAAATCGTGCTTTCATTTCCGATTTTAGTAATTATGATTAAAACTATTATAAAGTCTACAATTTACTTAATAAATGAAAAAAAAAATTATCTATTTTTTTCATGCTCTTATCTACTCTATAGTCTATAACCACTAGTTACTATATATGATGCTTGTAGATGGGGTTGGAAATAACGGAACTCATATTTTCTATCACTTTCAAATTAGTGTAAGGTAAACTGTACGAATTAAAATGACAGCCATTTTTTGATTTAACAAATTCGAAAATGACATTCCAACAAAAATTTCTGCACAAAATTGTGCTGCAACTGTGCATTGAGATTATCGTAAAAAACACATATGATTGTTAGACCCAATCTGTACGAAGTGGTGTTGCAAGTTTTTGGGATCAAGGTCCCGTTTGATTTAAGTATTCATCGTAGAAAAATATAATGAAAAGTAAAATATTTTCAAAAAAATTATAAATTAAGATTTAATATTTTTTTTCTGTCACATTTTTTTTTCAAAAAATATTTGCATCAAATGCACCGTAAGTGTAAAACATAACTCTTCTACTCGTGCCTTGTCTTTAATCAGGGAACAAACTTGAAATACTGTATTTTTGTATGTCACATAATTAGCTTGGTATTTTCGAGAAATATTACATCTGAGCAATTTCAAAATAGCTCGTAAGTTTTTTAATTGAAAATAATTGAAAATTTGTAGCAACTATAACCCTATGTATTGGCCAATTAGAGGAAAAATAAATAAAAAAATTCACATACAAGTCTAGGTCAAGGTTTAGGTATCACGAGTACCCTTTTTCTTCATTTATTGCTCATCAAACATAGCAAGCCAATAACAAATAAATCTAGTAATTAAATACAATTCATATATAAATAATGTATAATTAAGATGAAGCCAAGTTTAAATAATACTTAATATAATTCTAATATATAAGCGTTTGAAACATATGGTGCCTCTATAGGATTGGTTGTTGAATATTTGTTCATAGGGTGGCATTACTATATTATTGACACCAAATGAAAGAGACTTTTTCCCTAACTAATTAGAAATAAGAAAAGTACATATGGGGTTTAGTCCACATCTAACCTAATTAAACAAATTGGTCCATAATCTTGCTCCCCACTAAGTTACTTGTCGGTCACTTTTTGAGTAATAAAAACGCCAATTACGTTGAAATATTAAAAATTATTGATTGTCTAAGTTCACGCATTGAAGCAAAAAATCGCATAAACTTATTGCGATCTTACCAGAAAACAAAGCATATTGAAACTTGTTGGAAATAAAAAACTTGTTTCCCTTTAAAGTCGTTGCTAATGCCGAAAATTTAAGCATTCAACATATTGAAACTTGTATCCATGGAATTTCTGGAAGAGTAGCAAAAACGAAAAATCAGTTCGATCAGTTTCTTTATAGTATTAATAATACTTATGGTATCACTAGAAATATTATATCTCTGAGTAATATAAAAGTTGAACATTTTGCTATTTTTGTTGTAACTGCGATATGTGTATAAATAGAAAAAAAAAATACAAAACAAAAGAGGTGAAATAAAAAAAATTAAAAATTATTAAAAAAAATTTATGAAAACCAATACTAACTATATATAAAAAACGTAACATTGTACACAATCCTCGGAAGCTCCACTATAGTCTTAAAATAAATATCCATCCTTATGATTATATACATTTTTTGAAATAGCTAAGTAGCATTTTAGTAAAATAATACATAACCTATAAGGTGTTATTACGTTTTTTTTTTTTTTTATTTAACTAAATGGTGGACGTTCGAGTCTCCTCCATATTTGTTATCCACCTTCGTAGGGAACAAAGGTCAAAAAGTGAAAAGACCAAAAGGCTAATCAAAATTTACAATTTTCTATCCCACAAATCACTTTTAAATTACAACTGAGTCAAGGCTGGAAAAACATGCAAACTATTTGGCATATGAAGGGGGGCGCTGGGCCAGCCCCGAGAAATATTGCATAAAAATTGAATTTTTAAAATAATTTTTACTATATTGTCCCATAAAAAAAAATATATACGAATCTTAATAGACTTAATTAATTTTTCTATCTGAAAATTCTAGCTCCGCGCTTAAACTTTGGAAGGTTAAGAGTCAGTATCTTAATTATTGCAAGAATTTTGAAGCTAAAAGAAGGATTAGAATAATAATTTGTTTGACAGTTACAATTCGAATAAACCCATAGTAAATTGGTAATTGGTCAATGTCTCGTTATGTACTAATGTATCTAGAAGAAAATTTATATGAAGAATTGTATGATTAATGCTTAGGGAACAAGTAGCATGGTGAAATGATTTTGGGATAATTTCATATTTCATCCCAAAATTATAGGCTAGGTCCCATTTTTTACCCATACATTCATATTGTGAACTTTAACTCCCTAAAGTGTATGTATTATGCATTTTTCGTCTTTTACTTATAGTTATTAAAAACTTCCATTAAATGTAATAATGATACAAAATTTTGTACACAATTCTTTTTTTTTTATATCTTTTGGTTCATACTTTTAATACTTGAAAATTTTTAAATTCAAAGTTACATTATTGTTGTCACTAAATCAAATATTTTAACTAACAAATATAGAATAAATGAAATCCAATTATATGTAAAAGCTAATGAGAAATTATTTGAAATTTTAAATTCAAATATCATATTATTATTTTCATGTCTTATTTTAAAAAAAATATAAATTTTGAATGATTTAAAGTACCTATTTACTGATAAACATGCACAACATGCATATTTTTGGGACTAAAAGTGCAGAACATGGAAAGTTTGGGAAATAAAAGTGCATAATACTAAAGTATAATGACAAAAATAGAACAAGCTGATTTTCATGCAGGCAAGAGGAGCTTGCTTTTGTGTTATTTTATTTAAAAAAATAGTTTGTTTTAAAATGTGTTGACTGGTCTGGATCCGAGACCAAAGGAGTCTGTCATCAGCAATAATAAGATCACTTCAACAAATTAAATAACGATCGTTACAATGTCCAACAAAAATATTTAATCACAAGCATTGTTCTCATATGACTTAGAGTTTTTCCGTAAAAAAAAAAAAATAATAATAAACCTGTTTCTACTATTGCACTAAGATGTTTTTAGCATTGTAGCCATGTTAAAGTGCCTAACAACCAATCTTCTACTAAGAAACAATGAGCACTTACTCGAGCTCCTGTCGAACCAACCCTGCTCGAGCTCGAATCCAACTCGGGAAACATGAACATACATTCTCACAAAACAATGGGTTGTATAATGTCCAAAAACAATTAAAAAAAAAAAAAAAAAAGGAATTTCAAACTTCAATCCGATACGCAAGTGGGTGCAACAACTCCATGATGGGGTTGAACGAAGTTATTCCCACTGTTAATATCAAAACCTAATCTGCCAAACCCAAAACAACCCTATCTTCTCTTCTCTTCTCCCCCTATAAAATGAACATTTTCCTTTGCTCATTCTCACAATTAAACCATAACCCAACATTTTAAGCAAAGTACGTACAAAGATGCATGCCTTCACCCGCATTGTTGACTATCGATCCTCTTTGGTCCTCGTAGGCCTTTTGCTTCTCCTCGCTAACGCGTTCCCCCAGTCGGCCAATGCAAAAACACACTATCATGACTTTGTTGTATGTCTTCCTTTTCTGCCATTTTGCCTTTTTTTATGTTTTTATAGTTTTTCCATTTGAAGTAATTATGTATGTAAAAATGCAGGTGCAATCAACACCAGTGAAGAGGCTGTGCAAAACCCGCAATGCCATTACGGTGAACGGGCAATACCCGGGACCGACCTTAGAAGTTAACAACGGAGATAGCCTAGTTATCAATGTCGTCAACCGGGGTCCTTACAATGCCACCATTCACTGGTAGTAGCTCGAAAATGCATGCATCGACTACGTGTTATTGACACACAGACGATGTTGTTCTAATAAAAACTAAAAATTAAAATGAAAATTTTGGCGATTTCATGGGCACATTGTTCATCCAATTGCCCCTAGAAGAAAATTTAGACATTTCACTAACCAATGCATATGTATAAAACCAGCCTTTTAAAATTAACCAGAACTATTTTTAAACTAATCACTTCTTTCATTGGCTCTGTTCTTATAATTTCGATGGTGTATTCTCAATTCTCATCTCCAGAAATTGTGAAATTGACAATAATATACTTCTAAAAATTCCATTACTTGAGCGTTTTTCCAATATATGTACCCAATAAAAGTTTGGAACGAACAAGAACAACTTTTCGTAAGTTTCTAAAACCGGGGTGTTTGCAGAACAAGTATCCAAACTATTCAAGAAAACACTTTCCGTAAACATAATCAAACACAACTCATTACTTAACAAAAAGAACTCTTTTCACCCATATGCAGATGTCTTTACATAAAAATACATTTCAGTACTGATGATGCTCTTATTTTCTCGTAGGCACGGGGTTCGACAGATGAGAACAGGATGGGCCGATGGACCAGAATTCATAACTCAATGCCCGATCAGGCCAGGTGACAGTTACACTTATCGGTTCACAATCGAAGGCCAGGAAGGAACCTTATGGTGGCATGCTCACAGCTCGTGGCTCAGAGCCACTGTGTATGGAGCTTTAATCATACACCCAAAAGAAGGTTCCTCATACCCCTTCGCCAAGCCCCAACGGGAATCAACTCTTCTCTTAGGTAGAGAGCCGTACCTTAAAATACATATGACTAAATGCATTTAGAGAAAAAAGTATTAAAGATTAAAAATGATTTATCATTTAACAGGGGAATGGTGGAATGCAAATCCGATGGACGTTGTAAAACAAGCCCTTCAAACCGGAGCAGCCCCAAACATATCGGATGCATATACTATCAACGGACAACCTGGTGACTTTTACAACTGTTCCAGTCAAGGTAAATCTACTCTCTACAAGCTCTGGTAAACGAAAGCAACCTAACTCGAAAACTTGGGACTTGGAATATGAAATTTTTTATGCTTATGTTCCATTGGCTTAAATCAAGATAGCTAAATGATTGTTCTCATATTCCTAAACTATCTGGTATTTTAGATAGTATCTCCAAGAAAACTTGTGTAACTAAAAACGAATGCATTAGAAAAATGATACATAAGGGGCATACAAAAATCAGGAAGAGCGTGACCGATGATATTATTTCAATGCAGATACCGTGATGGTCCCAACAGGCCCCGGCGAGACCAACCTTCTCCGAGTCGTCAATTCCGGGCTAAATCAACAGCTCTTTTTCACTGTAGCCAACCATAAGATGACAGTTGTTGGAGCCGATGCCTCCTATCTCAAACCCTTCACCACCTCGGTCATCATGTTGGGACCCGGTCAGACCACCGATGTCCTCATCACAGCCGATCAGACGCCAGCTCGGTACTACATTGCAGCAACGGCCTATGCTAGCGCCCAAGGTGCTCCGTTTGACAATACAACTACTACGGCCATCCTTGAGTACACCACTGCTCCTTGTGCCCCCAACTGTTCAACCGTCAAGCCTATAAATGCAACTCTCCCAGCTTTTAACGACACGGCTACAGCCACAAAGTTCACCACAACGCTCCGTAGTCCCAAAAAAGTCGAAATCCCAACTGAGATTGACGAGAATCTCTTCTTCGCAGTCGGGCTAGGTCTCTTTAAGTGCCCGCCAGGTGTCAACGCAAACAACTGCCAAGGCCCCAATGGGACCCGATTCGGAGCAAGCATGAACAACGTCTCTTTCGTGCTCCCATCAACCTTCTCCATACTGCAAGCACAAAGGCAAGGTGTAAAAGGCGTTTTCAGCCCCAATTTCCCAGCAACATCTCCGGTAAAGTACGATTATACAGGGAATGTGAGCCGAGCCCTATGGCAACCTGTTCCTGGAACAGAAGCGTACCCGCTAAAGTTCGGGTCAAGAGTTCAGTTGGTTTTACAGGGGACAAGCATATTCACAACTGAAAACCACCCGATTCATCTTCACGGATATGACTTCTATATAGTAGCTGAGGGATTTGGAAACTTCAACGCCAAAACTGATACAGCGAAATTTAACCTTGTTGATCCGCCAATGAGGAACACAGCTAGTGTACCTGTTGGAGGATGGGCAGTTATAAGATTCGTCGCTGATAATCCAGGTAAAATAAACACATAAAAATAATGAAACAATTTTTGGTCTGCTTGGTTCTGTTCTAAACCATTTCAGGTTTTGTTTTCATGCTTTCTTTCACTGGTTCCAGAACTGAGAACAATAGAACTTAATGAAAACTCTGTTATTTTCATGTGAACTCAAATTTGAAACCCAACAGAAAAAAAAATATTAAAAAATAATAATAGAAAAAAACCTAATGTGATAATAACTGTTAGTTTCTGGAACTTGGGTAAATTCTAGAAAGCTATTGATATGTTGTCTTGAAAACCGATCTACCGGCCGCTTTTTCCTGTAGTGCTACGTTTTTAAAACCAACATACAGATTTCTTTAACATTTTCGGACACACCTTGCAGAAGTAAAACATGATCATGGTTATTCATATGATGTTTGAGTTGTTATATGGCAAAAACAGGAGTCTGGATTATGCACTGTCACTTGGATGTTCATCTCACATGGGGATTGGCCATGGTTTTCGTGGTTGAAGATGGAGTCGGAGAGCTGCAATCTATAGAGGCTCCACCGTCAGATCTTCCCGTGTGTTAGTATCATCTACGGAGGCATGGCATATAATTTAATCGAAAACAGCCTACAAGACCCTCCTTTTCTTCCATTGTTTAAGTTTGTGCGTTCTTTTCCTATCCCCACATTGGGAATTTGTTGTTGTTCTTCATTTTTGATAGATTGATTGCATCAAGAGGAAATGGAGCCGGATAGAACGAGTAGCATCCATTGTAGAAATCAGGCTTGTTTCTTCATAGCATGTGTATTGCTCTACAATTAATCGAAGAAGTAATTTTATTTTTACAGTCTTGGTATCATGTTAAGCATTGCATAAAAAAAATACTAATATGCTATTTCTATATGGTGGCTGATTCATCTCCATTGACTGAAACATTGAAATTTTAAATGTATTTAATACAGAAATATTGATGACTAGGTCATTTCAAAGACAGCCATCTAACAAGCATATGCAAGACGCACGTGATCGGAGCGATAAGACTACTCATCATGAAAACGTAGTTCGCAGTGAATTTGTACAAAAACAGATTTTACTCTCGGTGAACTGCACATAACAAGAACTTGCCCGTTATTATAGGAACTCAACAGCACAACATTCATCGTCCACAAGATTTGGGAAACACACTAACTATGAGCAGATTTACAGATGAAAAACTCATCTCACTTGTAGAAGAACAAAATGTTTCAGAAAAAAAGAAATTTGGAACAAAGATTTGTAAGATACCAAAAGAAGCTCTACTATGAGTTGTAGCGTCAACAAGCCATGTATGGATTACACCGTATTCGTTCCAACTTCCAAGTTTGAGCCAATAGCGTAGGCGTATACTTTACTACTGCAGTGCACCAAACATTTGGAACTGCAACAGAAGGCTTAAATCGCCTTCAAATGGAGAATTGTACCAATTAACTTCAATTGCGGGAAAGAAAGTATGAAACGTTACGAGGATAAGGTATCTCCTTTTAAGCCCATACCAGAAAAGGAAAAAAAGCAAAAAGATACTATTTCCTGATCTCCTGAATTAAAATACGGTCCCAAAAAAAAGGTGATTGCAGAAGAGATTCACATATAAATTATGCATGCCAACATGTTTTCTGGAAGTTCAAAATTTTAATGCAATCTTAAAACAATTATAGATATCCTTATAATTTTTAAAACCCACTGATATATTATATCTTAATTAAAAAAAAGTTATTTGTGAGATTAGCCCCAGCACAATTGAGCTTTAGCCCCCTCTAAGATTTTATATGAGGTTCAATCCCCTCATTTCGATTCCTAGCCACTTTTAACCTCATTAACTAGGTGAATGGAAATTAATAGGAACCACGAAAACTTCTTAACTTCATTCGGCATCAAACCAAGGTGATAAAAGCTCATAAGTTTTAGTCTCTTATTTTAATTTTTTTTTGTAAAAAATACTATAAAGTATTTGCCTGCTTAAATTATAAATTGAACTTATTTATT